>JAEUBB010000585.1:8063-20154 GCA_018257885.1 Parmelia sp. 050094
GCCACCTCCTGAACAGAGCCGTCCAAGCCCTCGGCCGTCAAGATGTTTGGGAAGAAGGAAAAGAAGAAGGAAATATCAAAGCAGTCGATAAATAAAAGTAATAGCAAAAACACAAGGAACGCAGGAACCCAGGACTCCTCGGCTGCAAATCAAAGACATCGCCCATCCTTTCCCACCGACTCTTTCTTTTCTTAAAAAACAAGCATAGATTTTTCAATCAATCCCAAAGACCCAACGTCAAAGTTTACAAGGAAAGAAAAGAAGAAGGAAAGAAAAGAAGAAGAAAAAATAAGAAGAAGAACCCCACAATAATCATGACAATCTCATTGGCTCGGACAGCAACTAGTCTGCTCGTCATCAACAGTCGCCGCAGCACCGGAGGAGCTGAACGCGAGCGTGCTTTTTGCTTTTTCCCGCAACGGCAGCAAGGTGCGTGCATGGAAGCCCAAATGAGCAAACTTTTGACTGGCGTGGGCTTGCGTTAGAGCGGCATGAAGTCGCTTGTTGGGGAGGGGTGGGACTGTTGGGGAGGCGGTCAGGTGTGGAGAAGGGGCTGAGGCTGGGGGGCTGGAGCTGAGGCTTAGTACGGCGGGCCATCTCCGCTAGAGCTGACTCTCAGTCGAACTGGTTGACTGCTGGAAATGCGGATCCGTATTACGGCACCTTATCCCAATCTCAGCTTGCCCGACTGATTGGTCATCTGAGTGACTCAATCACAACAGCTTGACTGCTGTATCTCGGCGGGGACATGTGGAATATGGTAATCACTGTGATTTGTGAAGCGCTAACGATGTTAGTCGTAGGGAAAGAAAAATGATGCCCAAGAGTGAAGCTAGTGGAGACAGCGGATGGGCGGAATGGAATGAGGAGAACGACGACGCCACGATCTGAAGACTGAATGGAGCTGGCAAGCCCTATCGTGGCATTGCTGGGGAGCTAGAGGCATAGACAGGCCTGGTCGCTGGTCGGTTCGTTCCCCGACAGATCGACGTGCGACTAAACACGCCTGATTACTGCACGGAATTATCCCCAATCGATCCACATGACATGGAGAACTAAGCGAAATTGCTCACCTGTAGTAGGCTGTAGACGAATGTCGGTGTGACAGCTCCTGGGGGCCAAAAGGGCAACGAGTTCCTCGAAGGCATGGAAATACAACGCTAATTGCATGACCGGCATAGCTAAATCTTTTGCTCGACATAATCCCTCTCCACTATTGAAATATCCAATCCCCGAACGCCAGCATGTATGCTGCATTATGTAGCTAATCCTTTTTACCCAAGTTTCGCATATGTGTGTTTCCTGTTGCCAGTAATCATGAGACCGACCCCGGGTATCGCATTTGCAATGTCATTTTTTTCGGCTTTTCACCCTTGCCTCAAACAAACCCCGCCTCCAAATGCATGATGTGCTCCCGCGGCGCATAGTGAACGGTAGCAAGCACGAATGCCTCACGCAGCTTGCTTTTCAACAACGTCCTCACTGGTCGTCGGCTAGAATCTCCCTCACAGTCTTGACCGCTTCTTGCTGTACCTGCGTGAGACTGGCCCCACAATCAACTTCCAGCACATCTCTTCCTTGCTCTGTAGCATCCGGCTCTTCCAGCGCCTCCATCTGTGACCGAACCATCGCGCTCTTCATGTAGTGGCCCTTTCTGCCCATCACCCGTGCCAGAAGCACGTCGGCGTTGGCTCTTAAATAGATGAAGTGCACCATTACGTCGTGATCATTGTAGGCGGCGATCCGTATTACGTCTCGGTATTTACGCTTCAGCGCAGAGCAGGTGACGACGACGCCATCGTGACGTTTGGTTCCTGAAGGTTTGGAGGGAGAGAGGCGAGCCACAGCAGCTTCTCGTAGGGAAATGAGCCAGTCCCATCGGTCATTGTCGGTGAGGGGAGTTCCTTGGGACATTTTTTGCTTGTTGGAATCGGAGTGGTACTGGTACAAAAATTCTGTCAGCTATGCTGCAGGGTACACATGAGAATTCGATTGAATTGCGTAGCCCCACACTCACGTCGTCTCCTTCAATGTATGGTATGGACAACTCTTTCGCCACGTATTGAGCAACGGTGCTCTTGCCGCATCCTGCTGGGCCAGTGATGATCCACATGTGACGGTGGTGATGGGAAGCCAAGGCTCCATGTATCTGCTTGACAGAAGCCGTGGGTGCGTAGTCCATGGGCGAAGTGGAAATGGGAAGGGTGTGCCCTCCAGTGACACTGACCATGGTCATGATGGAAGTGGTATTAGGGATAAGGGACGGGAGATGGTGGCCGTCGGGAAGGGGTGAGAGAGAGGCGAAAGCGGTGGGAGGATGATGGTGGTGGTGGTGTAAGGAAAGATGTTTGGGTCCATGCCGGAATGACAGTCACGGGACGGCGGCGGAGGAGCTATTTAAGTAGGATGGGTAGTAACTACTCCGTATAAGTCATGGGTGTGTGAGGGTAGAGGAAGGAACCGAAGGCGAATAATAATAATGATTAAAAAAACGTTCCGTAATGTATACTTGGCAGTCCTGCAAGCAAGATGGGGAGTTAGGGAGTTAGGAGTGAAATGGTACGAATCAATTCAAGAGAAACAATTGTGGAGCAAGCCAAAGCCAAGCCAACTGCACCTGGCGAGTGAGAGTTGGTGGAGTGAGAGTCTGGCTTTGCGCGACCCCACACTAAGGAGAGAAGGGGAAAGAACAAGTCGGAGGGATACTCGGATATTCAAAAGCAAGACCCCTTGTTAAGTTGTTAGTGATTCTAGCTTGTAGCACCCGTAACTTGTAAGGTAAGGTAAGCTGCAACCCGGCAAATATAATTCATCTCTCATTCGTCTCGACTCTCGCACTCGGGCTGCGACAAGACAAGAGGCCTGAGCGTCGGCCTGATGACTGGAATTGGTGACGTCGGGTCAAGGGAGTGGGACAGAGAGAGATCTTAGACGATGAGATATGGGGTAAAGTCAGCACCAGCAACTTAGCTTGAGCCTTACCGTCACCTAGATGCTCCTCGATGTAGTCAAAGACTCCGTGCCTCCGTGCCTCCGTCCAGTGACCAGTCGTGCTCAGCGATCGAATGCGGAGTGCAGACGGCTTGCAGATTGAACAACTGGATTCGGGGTGGGAGTGGGAGTGGGAGTGGTGCTCGAGGGACCGTGTCATGGCTGAGAGGCTTTGGAGGCTGGGGAGCCTTAGAGCATTAGAGGTTAGCTACACTTTCGGGGACATCAGTAAGCGGAAGATTAGCGCACTCTGGACTGCAGGAAGAGGGGTCCTTGGGCAAGGACCTCGGTGACCGGCCAATCCCTGGATGCTCTGTATCGTATCACACGTCTGTCATGCGATCATCGCAAGCACCTCTGCTGCTCTGCATGGCATGGCTGATGTCCGGCCCGTCGAATGGTGCCCAGATCGCTATAAAGAACACGGTCTGTTGTGCATGCATCAACGGTGCAGGATCATTAAGCAAGTCCTAGAGGTGAAGCCCAACACGCTGCATGCCTCAGGTAAAGATTGATGCCGTCCAATCATTTGTTGTTGGTGATGAAAGTGGTGAGAATGTCGAACCGATATCAGCCGACGTTGATGGGGATAGCCTAGAGTAAAGGATACCTTAGGCACATGTTGGGCCAGTCGTAAAATTTTTAAGGTACATGCAAGTGTTTGGCGCCTCTCGGGAATTTTCTGACGGGTCTCGAGCTTTGACCTTTGCACTCTCAATCTCTGACTCTCACAAGAATTTCCTTCTAGCGTGGGGGTACTCTTTACGAATCTACTTTTTGCTTTACGAGATTGGATCGATGTTTTTCCAAATTCTCAGATTGATGTAATGCTACCAATGGCTCTGCTATTGTTGGACTGGACTAGAATGGGCATTCCTGCCGCAAGGCCATCGAAATTGTACCGCGGCTTCTCAAAATACCATCGATCGTCCGACACTCCGAGGCCGGGACGGCATGGCGCTGCATTCTGGTAGAGGCCCAATGCGATCGTGTGAGACTCAAGAGAGACCACGTATTTTGATGATCGTCGATCAAATCCACGTGGGGAGGCAGGGGAAGGCGTCCGGACCTGCATGTCAACTCTTTCCCCAAATGGTAAGCCGCTCGCTTGTTCAGGAGATTGTGTGGATGAATCCTGGTTCCTCCGTCTCGACCGGCATGGCATTCTGCATTTCAACTCCGAGCCTCACGATCAGTAATCCTACCCAATCGCTGTCTACCCATACAGTATGCGCCTCACAGGGTATAGACCTAGTGATGGAACGACATTGGCCGACCAAACATCTGTAGGAACAGTTGGCCGGTTGGGAGAACGGACTGCTTAGCCCCTAGTCGAAAGGAGCCTCCAACAAGCGCCTTGTCAGGTACGTAAATATTAGTAACACTGCCACATCGTGAGGGTGCGTCCCTACCAACGATGCTGGAGTACATCACCATCAGGAGCGCAGAGGCGTGATAGCGTCCCCACTGTACTCCGTAAAGTCTTTAATTAACGTCTTGGTCACAAGCCAGCAACTCATGGAACGGCGCTTAGCTTCATCCTGGCACACATTGGCGCCGTTGACTATCCAAACAGACATGTACTAAATGCCGAGGGAAGTGCGTGTAAAGTAGGCTTCATCCAAGTTGTTGCGCGTAAGTAAGTATGGTTACCTTGAGCTTGGCAGGCGGAACTTTCCGCTCAGCAACGCTAGGCTATCTCAGGACAAGGGGGTGCTTGCCCTAAATGAACTCAGCGATACACAGCTACGGCAGGTTCGATAGCACAGAGCTCATACTTGAACGCTGACCTTCCATTGCAGCTAACGAGATGTCATACTTCTTCTCTACGCCTGTCGATATCGACATAATCCTCGAGGACGCGGATGACAGGACCATGATTGACATGAAGCTCGACAAGGGCCGGCGAGAAAAGGCTCCTTTGTATATGGATGGCGAGTCCGTGAAGGGAGGCGTGACAATAAGACCCAAAGATGGCAAGAGGCTAGAGCATACGGGCATCAAAGTCCAATTCATCGGCACGATTGGTACCTCTTCACTGGCCAGCACGGTGCAAAATCAACGCTGACCGAGTGGATCCTAGAGATGTTCTTCGACAGAGGCAATCATTATGAGTTCCTTTCCCTTGGCCAAGAACTAGCTGCACCGGGTGATCTCCAACATCCGCAAACTTTCGACTTCAATTTCAAGAACGTGGAGAAGCAGTATGAATCCTACAACGGCATCAACGTCAAATTACGCTACTTCGTGCGGGTCACGGTGTCACGGCGGATGGCAGATGTGGTACGGGAGAAGGACATATGGGTGTACTCATACCGAATACCGCCGGAGACGAACAGCTCGATCAAGATGGACGTGGGTATTGAGGACTGCCTGCATATTGAATTCGAGTACTCAAAGTCGAAATATCATCTAAAGGATGTGATTGTTGGGAGGATATACTTCTTGCTGGTGCGATTAAAGATCAAGCATATGGAGCTGTCGATCATACGGAGGGAGACTACAGGTGTCGCGCCCAATCAGTATAACGAGAGCGAGACCTTGGTCAGATTTGAGGTTCGTGGTATGCTGTTCACAGTCCGTAGAACGCTGCTAACCGTCGCTAGATCATGGATGGCTCGCCGTCAAGAGGTACAGCCTCAGACTTGTCACCGATATAGAATGCCAGTCACTGACCTTGCATCAACAGGAGAAACGATCCCCATCCGCCTATTCCTAGGCGGCTTCGACCTCACCCCCACATTCCGCGAAGTCAACAAGAAATACTCCACCCGCTACTACCTAAGTCTCGTTCTCATTGACGAGGGTCCGCTCTCCCTCCCTTTCCAACCTTCAGTGCCGGCAATTCGCTCCTCACATCACTAACACCTCCGCAGATGCCCGTCGCTACTTCAAGCAATCGGAAATCGTGCTCTACCGGCAAGCGCCCGAGATCGCCGCCGCACAATTACAACACGCACAGTCAAAACCTCAGCAGATTACCGGAGCGGCTGGATAAATGTCGTCAGAGGCTATTCTGATTAATAGAGACTTGTATCTAGGACACGGCGTGGCGTTGGGAGCATCGGCACAGAAAGGTGATACTCGTACCCGATTCTACCATCCCGTATGCAAAGATGAGTGTGAACGAGGAATGAACAGGGTATACCCCTAAGCAGAGATATTTCTTTGCCGTCAATGAAGAAGCCTCTTCGCGCCATCACGCCAAATTCGGTGTCATGCTACGCCAGGTGGACCTCTCGGAACCATGATTGCAAAGCTACTTGATTAGTTCATCTATACCCTGTACCAAATACTCTCACGCTGCCCCGTTTTCTCAACACCCATACCAAAGCATTCCCCATCCATTCGAAGCAGTCAAGACATGGCACAAGACTTCCAACCACAAATCTACTCCCCCTTCCCATTATTCTTCATGAATGCATCCTCGCCGCCCAACTTCTCAAGCATCTCCTTTGCATTCTCCTTTGTGCTATCTTTGGTGTTGGGGTTGGAGATGGTGGCCTGATGGGTATGATTAGCTCTGATCCAGACGGTCTCGCTCTTTGAGATCCATAGACGGATAGAGGTGGGAAGGGGGAGGCTACCTTGTAGCCGCTCGCTTTGTTGGAGATATCCTCTACGTTTCCGTGAATGTTATCCATTGGGTTTGACATGGTGGGGATGTTCTCCTTGGCTGTGCCGGCGGCGGTGGAGTCGTGGATTTGGTCTGCCATGTTGAGTGGTTTGAGTTGGGGGATGGAGAGTGGGTGTTGTTGGTTCTTAGAGGGTGACTGTTTGTTTTAGAATTGAGGACGACAGTGGGAAGATAGCTTATATATCTCGGCGGTGGCTTGGGCCCAAGCAATTATGCGGAGGGAAAACAGGGTCAGGACATGGTAGGATGTCGTAACATGCGGGGTAAAAATAAAAATAAAAATGGATGATAGGTAGGACTCGTTCCTGAAGTAAGGGTCCAATGAGGGCAGTTTTCCTTCAGGGTCTCAAAGCAGGTTTTGAATCTGAAGTGGTGATGCTGCGTGCCGTAGCCGGCATTAAACATTAAAGTATGGCTTGGGCAGTTGGGCTAGGGATACAGATTGTGCATGGACATCGCCGATGCTTGATATCTGGACTTGATCGTGGCGGTTCCATGACAGTTGGCTGCTTTTTCTTGATTTGAATCTTGCACTACATACTACTACACACACACACTACTACTCGAGGGTCCAGACTCTTGGCTTGGTCGCCTGAAACCATTGACCAGTCTTCGCAGGCCCTGGGTGGCTGCAAGAAGATGGATGTTTCTGATCGACTGGAAGATGCTTGTGAATGCTGGCCCTCGGTCTACGAAGCCGCATCCCGGGCGTCATCGGAGCTTGGTCATCATGAGTGCCGGCTCCTCGACGAAAGCCCTGACTCGCTCGGCCATTCTTGCCATTGTCGCACCGTCCACGACCCGATGGTCAGCGCTCCAGCTGAAGTTCATGACGTCTTTCTTCACCACGCGGTCATGGTCGTCGAAGGCTGGGATGGCCCTCGCTTTGCCGATGCCCAGGATCGCAACCTCGCTCTGGACGAGGACCGGAGCCACATAGGTGCCGCCTATGCTGCCGACGTTGCTCACGGTAATGGTGCCACCTGTCAAATCATTGACGGAGAGTTTACCATCCTTCGCGAGCGCTTGGAGCCGGTAGATGTCGGACGCGATGTCGAGGATCGATCTCGTGGAAACATGCTTTATGTTCGGTACCAGGAGCCCTTGTGGAGTGTCCATGGCTACTCCGATGTTATGCTTCTCGCGCATCACAAGCTTGGGTGCACTGTCTCTATCTTCTGCGTCAACTCGAGCGTTTAGGAGAGGGAAGTCCTCCAAAGCTAGAGACACGGCTTTGATTACGAAAGGTAGGTAAGAGAGCCTTTGGGCGCTCAATGGCTGTTTATTCAAGCGCTGACGGAGCACGGACAGCGCAGTCACGTCAACTTCGTCCGCATAGAGAAAGTGTGGAATGCTGAGAGATCTTGTCATCGTCTTGAACATCTGGCTCTGGACGGGTGTGAGTGTGATTGGCCGTTCCACCTGAGCTTGATCTGCGTTGGAAAATGCTCGCGTAAGCTGTGGTCGGTTCGACTGGGAAGCGCTCGTTTTTTGAGATGCCACAAACTTCTGCACATCATCTTTGGTTACACGTCCGTCTTTGCCGGTACCTGTGACGTCTGCTATGTGCACATTCAATTCTTTGAGAAGACCTCGAACGGCCGGTGTGGCCAGTGCTGCACTTTTTTGCGTGGGAGGGGAGTCTCTTGCTCCCTCGGGCACTTCGATTGGCTGCTCTGCAGCTTTTTGCGGCTGCTGTGGAGCTGAAGGGGACCCAGCCTGCTGAGCCGGAGGGGCTAGGATGGCCTCATCCTCGGGCGTAATGTCACTTTGAACATCGATGTCGCAAAGCGGCTTTTTCGTTCAGCCACAGTCTTCTAGTAAGGAGAGATGGCGAAGTACCTTGCCTACTTGCGCTACATCCTCTGCTTCATAGTGCAGCCTTTTGATCACTCCGTCAAACCTGGATGTGATCTACTAGCTGTTAACTGTTACCACAGCCATTCGATGTGATTAGCTTAAAGTACCTCTGTAGTCGCTTTATCAGACTGGACCTCGCAGATCTTGTCGAATTGCTCGACGCGTGCTCCTGGCTCAACAAACCACTGTATGATCTGTACTTCCTTGATGCCTGACATGATTGAGTGACTACATATCCACGACATAGATCCGATCCTCACCTTCGCCAATATCCGAGAGTAAGAATGGACGGACTATAGCGCAGGGCAATGAAGCATGAAAGGTGCGGTGCGAAAGAGCAGTATTTTGACTCGTTCGGAGAAGGCATTGTCTGAAGCGTAGTAGGGCGGCGGTCATGATGGGGGGTACTCCAAAAAGTCGACATCAGCATTATTGCTTCTGTCCTCAGCTCTGCTGCCTTTCAAACGGGCAAAAGGTGGAGTATTTATGCAATGCAGGTACCAAAACAGTGTCAGAAGCTAGTCTCCCACCCGGGAATATCCGCATTTAAGCGCCAGAGCGAGCCGAGTCTGGCGCTAGAGTAAGACGAGCTAGGTTTCCGGCAGGTCTCTCCACATGACTAACACACAATGTGACCGCTCGTTTCCTTTGGAATTGAAGGAAGGAGTATCATGGAATTTATATCAAATGCTTCTACACCACAACATGTCCTGTCATAATCCTCGGCTCTAGTCTTGAAGCTTCTTGCCAATATTTGACTGAAACATGAAAACGCCGCCCTTTGCCCGTGGATCCAGCAAACAAAACAACGAGTGCTATTGGCTATTCCACAGTCGATTCCAGAAGAATAATCTTTCAGTATGCGTCATTTGTGGACGTTTGATGACACGTCTATAAACATGTAATTCAATGGTTACCGTCATTTCAGTCTCATTCTCGCAGTTCCAGCTGCATGTCTAAGCCAAAGGAGCCTTCAGATATCAGGAAGTTTCCTCGCAGGGCACAAAAAGACTCTTGCCAAACTTTTGAATTTTTGCGCAAATAAGATCGTACTGAATAATTAGGAAGGCGACGCGTACAATCTGCGCTGCTTTCCTTTTCTTGCTTTCGTTGGGTGGGATGTCTGAAGAATCATCTTTGTAGGTATCATTTCCCTCTTCTCCCCCTTCTCCCCTCCCTACTGCCCCAGCCACCGAAACTTCCCCACATCCTCCCCCCTCACATTCTCAATCTTGTAAATCTCGACCCACGCCTCGATGTCCGGGAGCAGTCGCAGCGTTCCTTTGGGTGCGCTGTCAGGAGAATCAGTATCGTCGAAATGATGTTTACAAGCTTCATGGTCCTTATAAGTGAGAGGAAGCTTTCTGATCCAGTCACGGGTCCTCTCTGGCATCGCCGTGCTGTGTGTTTCCTGGAGAGTGATGAGGTCAGCCCGCTGTCTGGTGCATAGGGACTGAAGAAGCTGTCTACATACCACGTCGCTCTCGTTTGGACTCGACTGAGTCGACCAGCTTGATCATGCTCCTCCTCGCCTTTATTATCAAGTAGGCAGTGTACTCAGGATGCTTCTTCTCCGGACACGGACCGTCGCCATTGGCTCCACCCAGGCCAACACCATCAATGATATCTCATTGAGAAGAAGGTTCGTGGCGGACGATCCGCTTTGCACGCCTCAAGCATCATACGACCATTGACTCAGCCCGAGCTCCTCACCTGCTTCACCTTTACCGCACCACTGCCTCCCAGATTCGCGATGGCGGCGCGACATCCCTTACACCATCTCTTCCCACCGGAGCCAATCGTGATCTCCGCGCCTTTGCCCCACCCGTCGTCATGCCATGTGTAATCCTCCGTGAAGACCACATTCGTAATAACCTTCTCCTCTTTGTCACGCGCCAACAGAAGCTTGCACCCTCCACACAGGAAAAGCTTCTGCTTCTTGATCACCACATCGCGCCGCGCGTAGTGCCCGTTCGCAACACCACAGTCGATGCAGGTACGTTTGCCGCTGAGATTCGGAACGGCTTGAGCATCGGTGAATGTCGTTTTTGATGGCGTGGACTTTTTAAAGACGTGGCAGGATTGGCAGTAGAGGTTTTTGGGTTTGTACGGCGAGTGAGCTTCGATTTGCCTCTGAAGCTGAGCGTAGTCATCTAGGGACAAGGACGGAGGAGCAGCCAGGCTAGTGTGAAGGGATTTGCAGGAAAGCCTAACGCTATAATAGGCGATAGGGCCGGCGTCCGCAATTATGGCGTGCAAGAGCTCGTTTGGCAGCGCGGTGAGAGGATCACTAGTTGGAGTGTCAGTGTTGAGCGAACTGGACGTGAGGACTCGACACTTACGCTGGCCCTGGAGCGCTACCCTCTGCATCGTCACTCGCAGCATCGCTGTCTCCTGACTGGCTCGATGCATCCGAATTGTCTTCTGCGCCCGCGGTATCTGCTTGCCTGCAACATGTCAATAAGGATGCCGAATGCCTGATGATTTACGACTTACTCTAGCAGATCGCCGCCGTCCACGCTGCCACTTCCCGTCGCCTCTTCTCCGCCCGCATTGCCAACGATCTGATCATTGGCTGACATCTTGAGCGTTGGCTGGAAAATTCCGATAAAGTGTTAACCCAACCACATCATGTAAACAGCTCAATGGTAGATGACACCTACTAAGGAGAAGACCAAGATAACCAAGGCAAAGTTTCCAA
Source organism: Parmelia sp. 050094 (assembly GCA_018257885.1). NCBI lineage: Eukaryota > Fungi > Ascomycota > Lecanoromycetes > Lecanorales > Parmeliaceae > Parmelia > Parmelia sp. 050094. The sequence goes on from JAEUBB010000585.1 coordinate 19,253, forward strand.
GACCTCGAGTTGATGTTGCTCTCAAGCAAACAGAGTCAAAGGAAAACGAAATTTTGCGCCTTGAGAAAGCCGCTGAAGATATCACTGCAGGAAGCAAGAAAGAGAGAGAAGAAGAAAACGAAGAAATCATACTATGTATATATACCCCCCCAAGTCTCCATCCTCGCATTCACAATCTCAGACTCCCAGCCATCGTGCGGGGCACATGTCAGTGTACTTGCGGCGTGACATGCCGTTAGCGTACAATCAAAGACAGTCCATCAAAGGATCGACAGACCAGCTGACTGGATGGAGTAGGATGTAAGAAGGAGAGTCCAATCGGTGAGAATTCGGGGATTAAATACTGGGCTGTGAATGGGGCTAGTCGTGGTGAATCGAGGTGTTCACTCTCGAAGCAAATCACATCTTGGAGTTTTAGTATGAGGGGTGTGCTTAGTGCTTCATTTCTTGGAGGTGAATGGAGGTGTTCACCACCAAAGTAAATCATGAATCACTCCAGCAAGTCATGGATCACTCCCCTTGATCCTCGCTTCATTCAGTCTGTCATTGCTTGGGAGGATTCACAGTGAATCATCCGTGACATTTAGCAGCAAGGTGTTGAAGGCATTCACTGGAACGGTATGGGCAGCTGCTCATCTCTCAGACCTTTACAAATTGAAAGATGCTACTGTTCATGGGTGTAGCTTTCCATTCTATCAACTGCCTGTTGGGGACCAGAGCGGAGCAAATGTGGATAATAGGGGTCATAACCAAGGGATTATTGGATGTCCTTGGGCATGACGATTTTGTGTAGCAGGGCAGAAGCAGCTCACTTAATCACTTCCGTTATCCACCATACCTGGACCCCTTTCTCCTCAACACTCCTCCCAGTCCAACACCCACGCATATCTACCACCTATCTT
>JAEUBB010000586.1:0-20118 GCA_018257885.1 Parmelia sp. 050094
CGAAGCTACAACACCGAGTCGAATTGTTGAGCTACCTTACAGAAACAAAAGATCTAATCTGCAAGCACCGTGCCATCCGTCAAGTTGCACAACTCCATCGTCCCATCCCCCAGCGTCCCATTTATTCTCTCTGCCCCCCCGCCCGTCTCACCCTCCCTCCCATCCACCAACCCAGCCCTCAACGTCCTCTTCAGCGTAAAAGCCAACCCGCCTCCCGGCGTCATCCCGGACCCTCCTCTCCCCATCAGTCTAACGCACATAGCATCCACCGCCACCGCCGCGGCCCAAACATCATACCACTTCGCCTTCACGCTTCCCGGAGCAAGCGTATCCACTACACCCTCCCAGAACCAGCTGTCTACTTTTCCTCCCCAAGTCCCGGCGTTAGCACGGGCTCTCTGTCAATGGGAGGAGGGATAGTGGTGCAAGTCGGGTACCAACATACCAACCCCACGGGCGAAAAACGGAGAGACTCGATACGGCGTCATGATGTCCGGTGGCGGGTTTGAGGATCTCCGGCCAAAGGACCACACCTGGCTTGATGAGGGTGAAGGTATGCCGTCGATGATGGCCTGGATGGATTTGCCACTGTTAGATGCTGGGCCGCGGCATATAACGTTAGGTTCGTAGCGCCTGATGTCGAGGAGGAGGTTGCCTTTCTTTCCTTGTATAGGTGAGTGTGGTTCAGGAGCGAAACAGGCGATTCGTGAAAACAGGTATGCTTTTCGACAATTTATTGTGAGATAGAAAAGGATAGGGGGGGGGGGAGATAGCTTGAAGAGAGAGCACGGTAACGATTTTCATCCATAGAGAAAATAGATAGAAGGGTGAACAAGTTGACAGTCGGCAAAAATGAGATACTTTGAGCAAGGTAATTGTAGAAATATCTTGGACACATCACTTGCATGTGAAGCACCACTGACAAAGACTCACCTAAATCACCCAACAGCCCTCCCGGATACGATGGCTTTACTACGCACTTGTCTAGAACTTTCTTTGCTGCCCAGTACAGGTCGTCACCAGTCACAGTATCGGTGTAAGTGCCATCCTTCGTGGTGATGTCGATCACGCAGTTGCCGTCCGCTATAGACACGATATGTTGACTGGTCAGCCAATTATTCCGATAACAAAAACGGTTTGATACAGAACAAAGTCAGCAAAACTCCATAGAATGCAATACCATATATCAATTTACAGCTCTGGGGCGAAAGAAAAGGACGAGAACGTCCACAGCGGAACGTATAGAATATATCATAGTCAAACGGCGATCATTCCCCGAGCGAGCCTTTAGTTCCTGATAAGGATATAAAAATAAGGCAATCCTCAGCCACCTTTACCCAAAGAAAACAAGAAAGCACACACACCCCGATTCAAAACAACTTCACTTACGACTACTGAGTCTCCTTGGTACTACCACATCTACAGGCAATGTATCAATCGTCCCATACTTGATGGTTCGCGTCTGCGGCCCGTCCGGCGATAAATCCTTACGCAATCGGTGGACCACCTCCCAGCATGAGCTGTAGGAAAGTTGAATTCCGAAGTAGGCATCGCAGACAGGACCGCGCTGCCCGTTAGCAGGAGAAGACGTGTTGAGTAATAAGGTGGTTGCTAGATTAGGGAGGAGATGTGGGGACGATGTTGATGCGTCTTGGTCGATGCTTGGGTTCGAAGGTATTTCTGCTCTGGGGAAGAGGGGCGACGAGGTTTGTGCGTGATTTTGGGCTGAATATGAATTCGGGGCGGAGTGGACGAGTGTGGGACCAGCTGAGAAAGAGAACAGGACATATCCTGGGTACTGCATGAAATGGAGGAGCATTTGTACCGGTAGAAGCTAACAAAAGGAAGCATAAGTACTGACCAGATAGACAGAAACGAGAGAGAAAGCATGGGGTGGAGTAAAGAAAGAACCTCGGAAGACGGGATGCTGTGCAGTGGGCGCATGGACGATAGGCGCTTTTGTTGATCAAACATCTTACTTTAGTGCACATCCACACGCGCAGAAGCGCGGGATTACAGATCCCACTTTGCCTTCATCATATCGAACGTTTCATTTTCTCTGCAGTCCCCTGCCTCATTGTGATCAGCATCATCGTCGTCATCCACTAGTACCTGGAAAGGAGATTCTCTGCTGGATTGCTGGAGCAAAGAAATCCGATTGATTTTAATTGATCGAATTTGATCAACCCTCGCTCGGATACTGAGCGTGAGAAGGCTGCCAGGATGCACGACAACGAAGCATTTAGGTTATACCAGATATTCGCAATGCTATCCAAGGCCATGCATGGAAGAGAGAAGGTCTAAAGTAAAAGTGAAGACCAGTAGCACATTATACGACATGCTTCATCCATCCTTGCAGTCATCCAGAAGAGCACGGCGACGTCAGTTGTGAGTCCGCTACACCCCAAGCTATTAAAGTAGACTGGAGCGAAGCCACCGATCGTGTCAGGAGACGAGATCGCCTTGAAAGCTTTTACCGCGAAACGAGAGAGTACCACAGCGTTGTGTACATTGGCCCTTATTTCTCCAACGGCGTGGAACGCAGATGAATCAACGTATCTATTGTGGACCATTGGTCTCCGTAAGGACTCCACAGCCCTGGTCTTCGTCACGAGTGTGTCGATGAAGGTGACGTTTCATATGGCTGACAGTCCTGCTCGCAAAATAAAGTCGGAGGCGCGAGGGACTGCGGTATGCGTAGAATGGTGGCGGCATAACGGTGTATCTCTAGGTTAATGCGAAGCGGGATTAATTAAAGCACGAAGGTGATGAGCAAGCATTTAGTTGAAGTGAAGTGTAAAAATATGACGGCACCATACCATACGAACATGTTGCGAAAGAGTAAGGTATTCCTGCGGAAGCAACGCCGTAGCTTAAATTGTTGTCATATCCAAATGGTAATAGGACTGACTATCCTGTGAAAGGAATCTACACGCAGTCACGAGAGTTCGAGGTGTTTGCTGTAGTCGAGATTTGACTAAGCTATCTGAAATGGAAAGCGTAAGCGCTGAAGGGGTAAACCGAGGTAGGTCAGATCATGGCTGATCTTGCATGACGGAGTCGCTAGCCGAATTCAGATCTTGTGGCTTAACATCAAAAGGAGGTGTGGATGTTCTGATCTTTCGTTTCCAGGAGACCAATCAAGACTCTACCGAAGCGGCCAAAGTGCCCGAAAGGAAAGCGCCCCCACAGCTGAAGTGTACCGAGCCGCTCTCGCCACTTGAACATGAATCCTCATCTCAGCTTCACCATCAGCGCTGGGGATTTACAGCTGATCCTCTCCACATGAGGCGGCTTTTGGCTGAAGGTGCGGCAAAGCAGCGAAGTGAAGATGAAGATTGTGACGAGATCTGTCACGGCAAAGCTGAGCGTTGGTGCCTTCCTCGGGTTCCTTGACAAGTTAAAATTAGTTGTGCTCCCCGGACCTTGGCCTCATATCGTGACTATTGCACTGGAATTTGTTTCGATGTGTGTAAATGCCTCGTGAACTGCCTCGAATGGCCCTCCCACGGCCACATCCCACGGCCAAATCTTCGGGCAGTGGGGAAAGACGCAGGCTGAAATCAGCTTCTCGTGGGGTCTTTCCAGCTTCTAGAGACGTGAAGTCGTGATGATGGTGGTCGTCTTCCGGTATTTGCCACCTACTTTTGTGTCTGGATGGTGGCCAATTGTGAGTGTCTGTTGCTCCTGGGTTGGCACAATCGACTCACGCCGACACCCCGTTGCGCCATCCACGTCATGCTGTAAGGGACTTTCCCAAGACAGCTTGCTCGTGGTCAGAAGTGAAAATGCCCTGACCATGGACGGAGAAGGCGAGATTTCCTGAGGGCAAACCACGCGTCATTACGGTTGCTTTTCAACCTGTGATGACGCTGTAGCTGTGGGTGTAGGGGCAATTCCATCACCATCCAACTTCGCGGTCGGTCGGCCGAGGAGTGCCATAGCGTCATTGATTTTGGTCAACCTGAGCAACATGATGGTAGAGCGAGCATTCATTTGATTCGATTCTCACAAAGGTACGATGGAGAAAGGTATAGTATGTCTAGAAGGTCATTGACATATCATAGGCCTGAAGTCAGCTCAAGGGCACGCTCTGGGTGCGCTATCCGGGCTATGTTTTTTAGCAACGGACAGCATGGATGATGGATGATGGATGATGAATAATGGGAGACAGGAGAGAGGAGAGAGGAGAAAGGCGCCAAAATTGCCCTGCATCCACGCTCGGACAGGTGCCCAAGGTACCTTCTTCTTACCTTCCTTTCTTTACAGTACCTTACAGGCTGCCAAGGCTCTACTGTAATTCGTCTTGGCGAGCTAACTATCTTGATGCTAGCCAAATGTCCTTTGGGTCGGCATTTCAGAGATAAGGGAATGTTGGATTGAGCACCTGCCTCTTTTGCCTTAACGTCGTCGAGGTCAAGGACACCTCAAGAACACCTCAAGGATACCTCAGCCTATGGTTCAACATCAACAACCGGACCTGCACAAGTCCAACTTCCCTTTCCGCCATGTCGTACTACCTTACTATTCCCGCCTTCTTCCCTTGTTCCTGGCCTTCTGCTTCCTTCGCCGCTCGGGGCGGTCCGGTCGTCTCCTGATTGCACACAAAGCGCTTGTCCTGCTTGACAACTCCATTGGTACAAGCCCGCATCCGACCTGCATCAACCTGCATCCCACATGGATCATTTCCCCTTATCGTCATGGCGCTCCTGCTTAATGCAGACGATATCGCGTGCATATGCTGTATCGTGGCCTGAATCTACCGGTAACGACTCGGTTACATTGCCATCCTTATCTTTGGGATTGTGATTTTGATTACTCAATATTCCTTCAATAAATGTCAACAACTCAAAGTCCGACTGCGCCAACCACCCTCCCAATGCCGAGCCTGCCACACAGACCTCGCGGCTCTTCGCAAAGCTATGGTGTTGGTGGCTGCTGGTGGCAACGAATCAAGGAAGCTGATACGACACCACCCTCTCGGTCTCGTGAGCTGGGTCACAAGGAACTAAACTCCTATCCTGCGGATTTCGCCATGCAAGTCAATACAACAACTACGAGATTTCAAACTTATGTTACCGGTTGAAATCCCTGCAGGATTCTCTTATTCTTCTTCCCATTGGTTTATCCGTCCTATCACCGTAGATTGCATGCTCACCATTTCATCAAGGATAAGACGATCAATTTGGGTACTAGTGACATAGTCAACATCAAGCTGATGTACTTTAGTGCCGGCTGACTTGCATTCTTCGCCAATGCACCCTCTATTCGTTGATGACTTCCCGTTTCGCGGTGAATGCCGTGCTCTACGTCAGTAGCGCACCCTCTCGCGTTGTACACCCCACTATGTACTGCGAGCCCTGGTAGTCACTACTCGGGAGAACCATCCCGCGTTGGGTCTCGAGTCTTTGATTTTCCGCAATATCAGTGTTTCCCTGAAAATCTCCTGCTCTTTTCGTCTTTTGTCCGGTACTTCTTGGACAAGGAAGGGGCAAAAGGTAGGTGCGTGTGGCAGCATAGAGTGTGCCAACAGGGTTGTCAGTACGTAACAGTCAGGCGATGTACATTTAGCTTAGGCACGTGTGTGAGTTGGAGAGTACGTGAGAGTTGTGTATAAAAGGACAGCGGGCCCCGAGGACTTGAGGTAGTACAACGAAACTCTCCACAAGCAAATCGAAATGCTTCTACCACTCCTTACCACCGCGGCAGCTGCTGCGTTTGCTTCGCTTACCACAGCTCTTCCAACAGCCGCCAATCATGTAGTACATGAGAAGCGCAGCGGATCCTCCACTTGGTCACCACTGCAAGGTGCTAAGCCTGATGGACGTATCACGCTTCCTGTCCGCATCGGTCTCACTGAAAGCAACCTGCACCGGGGTGACGATATCTTGATGGAGGTATCCGATCCCCGCAGTGACAAGTATGGAAAGCACTTGTCTGCCGACGAGGTAATCACCTCTCCAAGCCCAGTTCTCACCACCAGACTAACTATAGGGCAGATTGTAGACCTATTTGCGCCTAAGCCAGAGTCTATCGATGCTGTGCGCAATTGGCTGGTAGCATCTGGCATTGAGTCGTCTCGTATAGCTCTATCGCGCGGTAGGAATTGGCTCAATCTCAACGCTAGTATCGCCGAGGTTGAAAGTCTGTTGAAGACCGAGTATAAGATTTACGAACACTCTACTGGCCAGAAACACATTGCTTGCGACGACTATAGTGTCCCGGAGGAAATCTCGCAGCATATTGACCTTATCATGCCAACGATCCACTTCGACACAAAGATTGTTGGAGAGCCCAAGCAACGCAAAATCAAGCGTGACGGTGCCTTCCGACCCGGTGATTCCACCAACAATGGCTGGTTGCCCAAGAAGGGCCCAACTATCAAGGGTCCAGGCGCAGAACCTGATGCTGCCCCTCAGGCATTCACCCTAGCCACATGCAACACAGATATCACTCCGGATTGCCTACGTGCCCTTTACAATTTTCCAAATGGTTCCCTCGCCCTTTCTTCCTATGGCATCGTCGAGTACACCCCTCAAGCCTACTTGCAGGCAGACCTCAATCTCTTCTACAGCAACCTGGCGCGACAAATTCCTTCTGGAACTGCCCCAACTTTCGACTCGATTGATGGTGGCGTAGATCAAACCACTACAAAGAGTTTTAACGACAACGGGGAGTCTGATCTTGACTTGGAATATGCTATTGCCCTTGGTATGTCAAATCCTTCATGTACTTTGGTCCTGACTCTCTCAACATACTGATAAACCCTAGTGTATCCTCAGAAGGTGACGTTGTATCAAACTGGTGACCTCGTTGAAGGCGCTTCGTTCAACAATTTCCTCGACGCCCTCGATGCGTCGTACTGTACGAGCGGTGGTGGAGATAGCCCAACATAGTACGCTTACGTATCAGAGACACTCTTTACCAAGAGCTAACTAGCTATTAGTGACGCAACATACCCTGACCCCAATTCTGGAGGCTATAAGGGCCACGACTGCGGCAAATATACCTCTGCAGCCGTTATATCCACGTCGTATGGGGCCAACGAGGCAGACTTGTCCGCTGCATATGAGGTACGACAATGCAATGAGTAAGTCAACTGCCAACCTCACTTTGGAGATCTTTTGAATAACATTCGAGCGCTTCAGGTACATGAAACTTGGTATGCAGGGTGTCACCATCTTGTATTCGTCGGGCGACAACGGCGTTGCCGGAAACGGCGGCCAATGCTGCACCAAGGCCAAGTGTGCCGGCGGGACCTACAACACCGGCAGTTCCGGCACTTTCAACCCATCCTTCCCTGGAACTTGGTACGTAGAGTGTTGACTGTTTCCGTCTCATTCCATGCAAGGTCCAAGCTAATTCACATCCACGCAGCCCCTACGTCACCTCCGTGGGCGCAACGCAAATCGTTCCCGGCGCCAGCGTCACGGCACCCGAGGAGGCCTGCGAAACCGTCATCTACTCCGGCGGCGGATTCAGCAACGTCTTCGCCAAGCCGTCCTACCAGTCCTCAGCCGTCGCCACATACTTCGCGAACCACAAGCCAACCTACACCGCCACTCAGTACAACAACTCGCAAACCGTCCGCGGCTACCCCGACGTCGCCGCCAATGGCGCAAACTACGTCGTCGCAGTCGACGGCAGTCTGAGCTTAATCTACGGCACCTCAGCCTCGTCCCCCACATTCGGCAGCATCATCACGCTCATCAACGAGCAACGTGCCAACTCCGGAAAGGGTCCCGTTGGCTTCATCAACCCTACCCTCTACGCCAACCCCAGCATCTTGAACGACATCACCTCTGGTGGAAACCAAGGCTGTGGGACCGCAGGGTTCACCGCCGTGACTGGATGGGACCCGGTAACGGGACTCGGGACCCCGAATTACGGGAAGATGTTACCTGTTTTCATGGCTCTGCCTTGAACGCCTCAAGCGCGATGAGTAGGAAGGGGAAGCTGCGCCAAGGGAAGATTGTGTCGTCCATTAGTACACTCTTTTCGCGTTGCTTGTATCGCCGCTTTTGCTCTCTTTTCCGAAGCCTGTGTATGAGTAAAGAGCCGAATATTTGCTTTCCGAGATATGAATTCGCACATTGACGCATCACGTACTATATCAGCTCGATTCGCAAGCTTCATCTCACAACATGCATCGTATGAGTGTATCATTTCCAGATAAAACAACCACCATCCTGACAAACGATACAAAGAGGAGCTTACCCCTCGCACACTGCTCTTAAAGACTCCTTCGAGATCAATATACTGCAAGCCCTCTTCCGAGGGAAGGGCTAGAGCTTCGACTAGCGCGTAGGATGCGGCCTCTTCTCCCTTTCCCGTTTCCTCTCTTCAGAACATCCCGAGCTCTGTCGAAGCACAAGTGCATCTTAGCACTTATCCAACAATGTATGCGGGTCATGGATCGGAAGATAAACTGTCGACCAGGATAGACGACAATGGGCTGTGGATAGGAAGCTCTTGCGCAATTCTTTCCGTGTATCAGGTGAAAGCCAGAAAGTGGCCCAATCAAAGGCATCGCCAGCGCTCCAAACGCATCGCTATCAAACACCCTCGGCCCTATGGGTGAATAGTGACATTCCGAGGCATTAGACGCACGATCCACAGAGGGAAAATCGGCAAGAGTCTTTGCACCGCGGTATTTTCGGACGGTAATTGATTTGCTCTTAGATTTTCGTGTTTGTCTTTTGCCTTGCGCCATTCTGTTCTCCACAGATGTACCGAGCTATAATTTACTGTCTCTTGATATGGCTTGTCGCGGAGTTGCAGCACTTATAGCCTCCATATATCATGCCACCATCTCCCACGTCGACAGAACGTTTCCTACAACTATTGGCTCAACCTCTTAGCACGTGCCCCAACTCGATATTATTCATTTAAGTGAACGTCATCATACAGAACAGATTTCTACTTGACTCCACGTTCGAAAGTTGATCGCTACATCTGACAACTCACTATGTCTTGTACAGACGAGGAAACATATCCGCCGGAGGTATACATGTATGGACTTCAAAAGCCCTCATAGTGCAATCCGACTGACAACGACAGTCCCGAAAGCCCTACAATCCCCGAACCAGACACAAAGATAACCAACTTGGAGAATCGAATGATTCGGGCCCTCAAGGCCAACGACTCTGCATTGAAGGACCTCAAGCTACAAGACAAGCTTGAGAAGGTGGCACACAAAGATGATTGGCATACTGACCTACCCTACCGTCCTGGCTTCGGTACTACTGGAGAACCGATCAAACTATGGACGAACTACTTCCACATGAACATCGCAGATAATATATTCTACCGCTATGCCATCAAGGTCAAAGAGTCCTCATCTGGAAAAGATGTTGCTACAGCCACGGCTGGAAGCGAATCAAGTGCGACGACTACAGTACGCGGCTCCACCCAAAGCTCCTCGCAGACTACGGGCAGCTCGGATAAAGCAGGAAGATCCAATGGACCTTCAGGCCAGCACTTGGGTCGCATCGTCGAGCTTCTACTAGCTCATGGTGACTTTGCCGGTTTCAAAAAACACATTGTGTCAGACTTTCGCGCCATCTTGCTTTCGATGAAGAAGCTTCCGCGCAACCCTATGGTCACAACAGTACTGGAAGACGAGAGTCATGTTTCTGATCAAGTCAAAATATATAATGTCATAGTGGAAGAGACTGGGTCATTCGATTTGTCTTATTTGAACAGGTACTTGGAGTCCCTGTCGACTGACGGAGCATTGGAGAACCGGAAATGGTTCATGCAGGCTCTCAGTATACTCCTTCGACATCACGCGAGGACTTCGAGGAATATCACAACCCTCGGCAGCAAGATATTTCCATTTAAAGGAGGTGAAGATGAAATTGTTTTTCTCCGTTGTCTGTCAGCCTTGCGAGGCTTTGACTCCAGTGTTCGGCTCGCCACTTCACGAATTCTGGTAAAGGTCAACATCAGCCACTCAATTTTCTACAAGGTCAGTCAGTACCCTTGGAGGTTGTCTGATTTCATGTCGGTTTTCCAGGAGCGGACCACCCCACAGTGGGAGACCGGAAAAGCTCTCGAGGCTGCTAGGTATCCCGCCTACAGTCTCCCAAACCTCGAAAATTTCCTAAAAGGCCTTCGTGTTCGCGTTTGTTTCCAGACTGGAGATACTCCAAAGGGCAGTCTCAAAGTCAAGCGCATCAATGGCTTTGCTCATGTCGATGACGGTTGCCATCCCCAGCACCTCTTAAAGTATCCCCCGCAAGTACCATACTTCGGTGCGGGACCGAGACATGTAATGATCTATGACTCACCAGATGTAATGAACAAAACGCGAGCCGAGATTGATGAGGCTGAGCGTAGAAGCGGCGATCAGGGAAGAAAGGGTAAACGTGTGAGCGATTCAAGAAAGTGCCGTACCCCAACAAATGGCTACATTTCAGTCGCGAAATATGCTCACGATAGTAAGTACTGATGAAGCAGATTTCTTCTGTATGTAGCTAATCCGATGTAGAGTACAATATCGAGCAAGATGTGAGCCACCCTGTTGTCAATGTGGGGGACGAACATCGTCCTGTATATCTCAACCCATTTTTCTGCTTCGGTATTCCAGGACAGGTCTACAGCTCAAAGCTGAGCTCCACAATGATGGATCAAATGCTCGGATTTGCCGTTCGTGAGCCAGGTGATAACGCAAACTCAATCAAAAAGAAAGGATACAGCCTCGTTGGACTCTCATCGAGAACGAACCCTTCTCTAGTAAGACAGAATCTCTTCACCTCGCGAACGACCATAACGAACTGATGTAAATTTTCAGAAATCGTTTGGAGTCAAAGCTGAAAAAGAGCTGCTCCTGGTTAAAGGTCGTATCTTGGGCCATCCAAAAGTGAAGTACGGGCCGGGACAGGCAGATGCTGAGATCAAATTTGCCGACTGGACCATCCAAGGCCGTAAATTCTACAGTCCGAAATCACTGAGCAAATGCGCATGGTTGTGCATCACCATGGGAGATGAGGAAGACATAGACAAGGAAAGCTTGCAGGAGATCTGGACTACATTCGCCACGGAACTTCGCAACTGCGGTGTCAATTTTAACGAGCCACTGAAGCTGGAGTACCTATCTATTAGAGACGAGAGAGACAATAATTTAGGATACAAGATATTCGAATTTTCGATGAAGTCCAACCTCCTCTTCGTGCTGTTGCCCAAGAAGCATACCCTCCTGTACAATCAAATCAAAGTATTCGGAGATGTCAGGTACGGTATCCACACAGTTTGTGTGGTGCGCTCGAACACCAAATTCTGCAAAGACGACCCCAATAGCTTGACCAATCCCGCGCACAAAGTCAACCTCAAGCTTGGCGGCATCAACCATACACTAGAAAAGGACCAGTTAGGAGTCATCTCCGAGGGAAAGACTATGGTGGTTGGCTACGGTGTCACGCATCCCACCTCAGGATCCAACGAGAAGGCACCCAGCATCGCCGCCATGGTCGCTAGTGTCGACAAGGAGCTTGGCCAGTGGCCAGCCGACATGTGCCTGAACAAACCCAGACAGACGGTTGTAGACGCGTTGGGCCCAATGTTCAAGTCGCGCCTTGCGCTATGGAAAGAAATCAACAATAGTCTACCAGAGAACATCCTCATCTATCGCGCCGGGGTCTCCGAAAGCCAGTACAAGACCGTTATCGAACTGGAGATCAACAACCAACTACGCCCAGTCTGCCAAAAAGTCTACAACTCCCATCTACGCCAGCAGGGCCTCCCCCACATCACCTTCATCGTCGTCGGAAAGCGCCACCACACCCGCTTCTACCCAACCACAATCTCCGACACCGCAAACGGCGTCAAACAGATCGAACCCAAGACCTCGAATCCCGTCGCCGGCACCATCGTCGATCGCGGCATCACCGAAGCCCGTAACTGGGACTTTTACCTCCAATCGCACACCCCCACCCAGGGCACCGCCAGACCGGCCCACTACACCGTCCTTCTCGACGAAATATTCAACCACCGACCCCTACCCGAGGGCCTGGGCTACGCCAGCAGCGCAGACGTGCTCGAGAATCTCACGCACAACATGTGCTATCTTTACGGCCGGGCGACAAAAGCGGTCCGCATCTGCCCGCCAGTCTACTATGCGGACCTGGCGTGCAAGAGGGCGAGGCGCTATCTGCATCGGTTCTACAACGGTCCGAACCAGTCGTCAAATGATGATGGTCAGCGGACAGAGGCGCTGGACTCGGAGATCCAGGTGAACAAGAGACTGAAGAAATCCATGTTCTACATCTGAGACGGGAGGCGAGTGTTGTACTTTTTTCTTTTTTTCTTTGCTTTTTAAGGCTCGCAGTACCAGCATTCGGATAGGAGCAAATTACAGAAGGATCTGGACACCTCCACCTTCGTTCGCGTCCTTTGGCGAGGGACAACATTGAGTAGTGTAGAGCCGATGATCAAATGGAGACCAACCGACCCGCTCTGAGTAGAATATGCATATATCGAGCTAACTAGATTGGCTGAACCCAACAACCCAACGAGTATTCGAACACCAAATAATAGCCGCTAAACAGTATCTCGATAATCGTGCGCAGCCAGAACAAATCATTCAATCTTCCTCCTCCTCTCTATGCTTCCTCCGGTCTGACAAACCAGCGCCCGTTTCGTCACTAATGCTCACTCAGCTGACCAGTGTAGCCTCAGGGGCTTTCGGTCCGCCAGATTCCCACACTCTTCCAATCACCGGGCATCCCATAATGACTCTTATCAGGAGTGAAATCTTCAACCCTGTGCAAACGAAGAATGAGGAGTTGGATTAGCAGCGAGGAGTCGCATATTCTGATGCACCCCGCCATTGTCCTCCTCGAAAAACCAGGAGCAGGTTGATATACCTTAATCGAAATCATTGCTGACAATCTCAACCCTCTGACCATCATCAGGCGCCTACGTAATCAGTCCTAATCGTGTCGCTGGATCTCCTACAGGACATGTTTCCGTGCAATCTGAAGAATGTGAAATGTCCTCCTTGATCATGCGTTAACCCGATAATGTTACAAGCAGGTTCCCGCAAGCCGCATAAAGAACGCGACACTGCCAAGACGAACTCGTTGCGGAAATTTCCTTGTTGTAGACTCGTGGTGGCTTGCGTAGCTGGGCTGTTGGAAAAAGTGTGTAGCCTATCTCTTGCGCTGATCGGAGTACCACCAAAACATGTGGTTGCTATACAAGCTGTCCGAGCATTTCATCATTGAACAAAGCCAGGCGTATGTTTTCAGTCCGAAGTCCAAGGTCTTCGTTCAAGTGCACTCACTGGAAAAGAGCTATCGTCGCAGTGTAGTGCATTTGACTATATAGCATCTAGTATCGCCACGTCAATGGTTGAACTTACTAGGATTCCTTTGTGCTTTGATTTCATGATCAGACGCAAACACAATTTTGAAAACGGTAAAAGGCCACTTATGACTGTGTCTGGTTGGACACGAATCGGGTCGATCAATGCAGGTGCGGGTAAGTGGGTCGTTGACGTGGCAGTCCCGAATCTCTTCACTCATATATGCCCAGAAAATGTCTGTTCTTTCACAACTCTTAGATTATCCAAACATGCCTACCGGAAAACGCATCCAGGACCGCATGGACACGCGAAAATGTCTCATTATCGGCGGCGGGGTGACGGGACTTTCGACCGCGTGGCATCTTCTTCAAGAGGGGCATAAAGATGTCAGTATACTTGACCACCCGGATCCTTTGGCATCGAGCCGGGACAAAACCAAGATCCTTCCTGTTGACTGCACGGATCCTGAGCGGATGAAGTCCGTGATGACAACAACGACTCTGTGGGAAGAAAATTGGATATTCAAACGATTCCTTCATCGTACAGGCCGCATCGTCGCTTATCCACCGAGCCAAAAATACATATTGACAGCTATTGACCTTGCAAGGTCCAAGTTGGGCCTGCCTGCTCGGAAGCATGAGTCAGCCGAGTATCTGGAAGAAGTGTTCGGTTCAATGCCCATCTCGCAGCAGCTTGAAGTGGTCTACAATGAAGATGATGGGGTCATAGCTTTGGACAGGGCTATGGAAACCATTAAAGAACTTTGTTGCGAGGAGGGGGCCAGGTTTGAGAGGGGTCGTGCGCTGCGTTTGGACTCAAACGGGGAAGGAAAGATTGAGACTGTTGTGACTGCGGATCAGTCAATTGACACAACAGAGACAGATGTCATCCTAGCTGCTGGACCGTGGACTATGCAGTTGCTCGAGACCTCACACATTCTGCAGCCTCCGCTTTCCAGGGCACCGATAGCCAATGGCATCTTTGTAATCTCTGTGGCGCTGACTACTAAACAGTGGATCAAGTATCATGACCTTCCACGAGTTTGCGAGAAAGGAGTTTGTTAGTCATGAAGATCCCCTGTGCGCACCTTGCTGATTGCTGGAGCAGGCGAATTTATATGCCATCCCAGCGATCTAAGCACAGCCAAATTGACAGTACCCAAGGCGTTCAGCTGTTCGTCAGGAGACGGCGCCATATGGGAGCCGAACGACATGGGTGGGACTGATCTGATGATCAAAAAAATGCTCGACGCCCGGGACTGGGCTCGAGAAAGGATTCCAGGCCTCAAAGGCGCGGAAATACAGTCGATTCGTTCTTTTTGGTGAGAACACCAGCCCTTATGGCCCGCCTCATGTAGCTTATACGTACAGGGATGGATTTACTGGCAATCAGAAGCCTGTCATCGCACGCCACCCGGAATGCGCCAACTTGGTCGTCGCAGGTGGACGCTCATACACGCACGCCGAAGATCTGTTATCCATAGGTCGAGTCGTCACCGAAGTCTTGCACGGAACGGAGAGCCATTACCAGTTCGGCTGGGACGAATCATCTGCCGGGGCGCACTTGGACGATCAGCCGGCATCGCATACGGATCTTCTCTTTGATGATCTGGAGCTCGAGGCATCAAGAGACCAACGAGTGATGGACTGGAAGAGGAACAACGACTGGATCATATGAAGATGGATGTTGTCACCCTTTTCATCAGGATAGCATGTAGCTGGCGAGTATGTGTAGTCGAAAATAGTGCCGGAAGCTTCGACTGTTGACCTGGCATCCTCTTGGTAGGTATAAGGATTGCTGCATTCAAAATTCTTGCTGTCTTACGTGGACCGGTTCGCAATATGAACTTCAGTAAGGATACCCCCCGTTAGAATGTCGTGGCAGATCATCGTGCCAAGGAGCAATCTTTATATTAGCTAAAAGGCCCTGCGTTGTGCCGTCGTCACGTGAGAAATTCCAAGCAGCGAGTCTTCTTCTCGTGCTACAGGCATCGGAGGCGCTGTTCTGAGTATTATGCATTCAGTCGTGCAAGAGATTGTACATAGGTGTCACCTCGTACAGACCCACAGCCCTGAGGCGCCACACCCCAAATAAATCAAAAGACTCATCACTACTACAGCGACATGCGGCTTCCAAGGGTGCCAACACCGACGGAAAAAACAGCACCCAAGGATTCCGAGAGGCCTCCTCATCTCTTGGATCCTCAATACTTCTCTCCCTCAGTGGCCCACAGGTCAACATCGTGATCTATTGGCTCATCAGCATTAGTCACAGACACCCCCCAGGTCCTTTGCCCAAGTACTGCATTGCTAGCTTCCATAAAGCCAAGCACAGCCTGACCATCGGCATATCAGATTCCAATGCTCGTTCGAGGGCTCCCCTTTAGTGATATGCTCGGTAAGCTCGCCAGCAGCGCCAAGGAGAGTCTTGGCGCAAGCGATCTCCTTCAAGAACCACTAAGTGGCAGCGGATGCCGCAGGGTGAAAGTTCTCTGTTCTGTAGTGGAACACCAGGCATCAAAATCTGACGCCTGCGCAGCTAGTGTCTCTGTCAGTGCCATGATAGGCTTATTTTCTGTAAGCCTTGAGATGCTAAAATGGTAGGGAGAGCCTGCGAGCAGGGATATGGGTGGAGAATCCAACATGGAGGAAATATAGATGTTGAAGAAAGTGGAAAACGCAATGTGGTGGGTAATCTTACAAACAATGACGGCGCAATGCTTCGAATAAGGTTGCATATAGAGGGTCTGCGAGAAGACTTTCCTGCGAGCAGTCTTTGCGCTAGAGATTGTATGCCTGCTTAGTAAGATTCTCTCCGAAATGGATACCTATCCTGGATTCTGCTTTATCAGCAAACTGCATAAGCTGGGTAGTAAGGATAGGACTCTCCAAGCCTGCTTGGTCAGTCGGATGCATTGACGAACGAGAACACTCAAACCTGGAATTTGTACCTCTTGAAATGAATATATATACTCCCTCCAGTCCTGCAGCAGTACCTTCCCACTCTATCCTAATATCTCGCCTCATTTCACTTTTCCCCCAAATACAATCGCAAATATGGCATACAAAGCCAAGGTCCAGGAATTCCTTGAGAACAATCGCAAGTTTGCCGAGGCACTCAATCCGCCCCCTAAAATGGAACAAATCCGCGTCATGGCGAGCAAGGCTGGCGGGGGAATTATAATCTGTGCGTTCCCAACTCGGTCTTTTCGCACCAATACGCTCGAATGGCGACATTCATGCTGACCTTGACTGATAAAAGTGACCTGCCTTGATCCACGCTGCGTCCCAGAGCAGTTCTTCGGTCCCGATATAGGCGCCGGTGTGATCCGTGTTGCGGGTGGCCGGGCCTCTAAAGATGCGATAACCAGCATAACGGTACTGCGATCGTTGGTAAATGCGGCTGCTGTCCTCGTGATTCATCATACAGGTAAGCGCACACTCTTCTCTGGCTTTTGCACGCGAAACAAGAGAACTGGGATGACAATACATCAGATTGTGGCATGACACACCTCACGGAAGACGGAATCCGCAAGGACGCCAAAGCGAGGACACCAGATGCAGCGGACATTGTTGACTCTACGGAGTCCTATGGCTGTTTCGATGCCGAAGATTTTGAGAAGACCATCAAAATTGATGTTGAGACGTTGAGGAGCTCGAAGGTCTTGGCGGGGGTAGATATCAGAGGGTTCGCGTTGGACACTTTTACCGGGCTTGTCAAGGAGTTGGAGATCTGATCAATCGTTCAAGAGAGGGAGTATTTTATATACGTATTGCTCCCTCAATGAGATGGACTAGCTCGGTTTTACCGCTGCTTAGGTTGATCAGCTAGTGGAATTGAATAGTACAGCTAGGTGCTTTGATAAATGATAGTTGGCCATGACTGACTTACGGAGTACCCGAGACCACTTGACGCAAATGTGCTGATCTCTGAATGGATTATGTACGAGGCTGGCCCGGCCAGAGGTAAAACGATGGAGCTTGCTTCTCTAGCAAGATTCTCTCAGCTGGCTATCCTACACTCCGACTCATGGGACGAAGGGACAATGATTGTTGAATCACTGTTGTGATGTGGTCACGCGACAGCATCAACAAATAGTCTTCATCTTAGATACTAGCCCGATCCACCCAATAGACGTTAGACTGTGCTCATTCTTTCGCAAGAACAATCCAGTCCAGAGATTTCTACAATCTCCCTACTCCAGAGACCACCCCGGCAGTCGACTGTGTGCACATGGTGTACGTTACTGATGATCTGCGTTGTCACGAGTGCTGGTGTTATTCGCGTAGTCTTCATGGATCCACGGGCAAGACATTTCATCCATGCATCAAAACGCCCTACTAGGAAGGAGAAACACATAGATCACGACCCAAAAGCACAAATCAGAGACAGGTGAAATCTCCTGAGCGTAATACAAAAGCGAACCTTGTAAAAGATTCTTTCCCTCTTTCAAACAAAGAGTACTCACAAGCAAAGGCAACTCCATCAAGACCACATACATTTAATTCTTGAGATAGCGAAAGAAGAGAGCTGCGGAGTTTCGCGCTTTCATGTGAGCAAATATGAGTAGTTTTGTCATCTCACTGGCCACAGTAGCTAAGAGTGAGTCTCATTCCTTCTCAACAAAATCAAAATTCTTCGAGGATTTTTGTCTTATTTTTTTCTTCCTCTATTTTCCCCCCTTAAATAACTCTTCTACTATTCGTTTATATACATCGTACATAAAAACTTGATATATCACAGAGACCTTCATATCACTCACTAACCGAACTGCATCATTCTGACACCTCAACGTATTATCTACACACAAATCCTCGCAAAGTCCGCGCAAGGAATCGATCCCACCTATTTCATACTAATTTCTCACAATGGCTTCCAATCTTCCGCAACCGCTCGAACTTCTGGAGACTCTTCGGATCATCTTTGCGTTCCTTGACGATAAAGCTCTCGTCGCATGTGCCCAAGTGAATAGTCTCTGGGCAGACGAAGCCACCGACATATTATGGCAGCATCCGCCCCCTGATGCTCTAGTGTCTCTGATCTCGTCGGGTAGAGCACAGGTATACGCAAACAAGATTGCTAGTCTTGACATCTCATCGAGAGAACCTGACGACATTGAGTTCCTTCATGCATTCCAACACCTGCTCTTCCCGCGCTTGAGGGAGATGTTTGCCCTCCCGACTGACCTTGTCAACAAGCAACAGCTGCTACCATATCTCCAGCCAAACCTTGAACGACTCTCAATGTATATGCCTTTTCGAGTCAAGGATTGGCCCTCCTCTATCGATGAAGCGATTTATGCTGTATTGATGCAGCTCTCAGCTAGTTGCCCGTTTCTTCAAGAAATAACGTTACCCACGCTTGACTTCAACAGAAACGAGCTCTCAACACTCTTAGAGAGAGCATCGTCTCTAAGATCCGTCGAGCTGATGGACGGGGGCGATATTGAATATGAGACGATTCGAAAACTCGCCGCCCTTTCCAATCTCACCAGACTACATATCGATTCCATAAACTTCCGCGAATACACCCTTGTCCCAGGAGAATACATCGCCCGGCTAGAGACAGAATCTTTTACTCCCTTTGCAAGTCTTCGCTATCTCCATGTTTGTGTCGAGGAAGACGCCATCATCAGCTTTCCAAGACAGTTGAAAAAGCTCGAGATCCTTGAACTAGTCTTGCTTGACTCTTCCAAAACCTTGCTATCTACGCTGGCACGCTTTTCTGGGCTTCGGGAGTTGCAAGTCCAGTTCAACGCACCTGGCTCAGCCATAAAGGCACTGGACCTCATCTCTTTGGCTTCTTCATGCCGGGGATTGACGAAATTATCACTTTGTGGAATCGGTGGCTACGGTGACAGTAACACGCGGTTTCATCCTGGCACACTCGATGCGTCTGATATCAAAGACGTCGACATCCGCACCGTTTCATCACTGTTGCCCAGTCTCGAAGGACTAATTCTGGACTGCTGGGGTAAGCTCTCTGTGCTGTCTCTACATCACCTGGGACGAAACTGTCCGAGACTACAATACTGTATACTCATTCCATGCGGAGTTGAGGTCTCCGCATTGCTGGAGTATTCCCCTCTGGGCCAGACTAGGACAAGCACTACCAGCTCAAATGGTCCAGACGCTTCCTCGCCTATGTTAGCGACCCATGAACCCGGAGTTGCAGACCTCGAAATGTCCTCAGCCGTCATGCAAGGTTCTGAGGGCCCTCCGCTAGCCACGAGAGAGGAAATTAGGGATGTGCGGCCTTTGTTCCCCAAGCTTGAACACCTGACGGTCAGAGAGATTCTCAACTGCAAAAATCTCGCAACACCTTTCGTGGTATCGCGACTTTGTTCTGAGGCTCCTCGACTGGAGGGAATATCAATTGAACGCCGATGGGACCAATTCGCTGCAGACCTAGATGATGCGCTGGACAAACTTCGTGGAGATCCACTCTTTCCCAGAAACGTTTGATCGAGAACGTGGATGGCATTATAGAAATGGGAGTTCAGATACAGGGTCACGAAGTCACCTTCTAAAATCAAAAATGTGCTGCTGTCGTGACCGCCAATCCGCATCAATGGAAAACAATCAGCGAGCCGGTGAGGAGAGAGAGATGACCAAGCACAAGGAAACGAATCGATGCATAAAGATTTGATGCTCTGGAATCGATAGCAGACAGAGGCCACTCCATGCAAAATCAACCCCCCCTCTTGCCCGTCATCCCTCTCCCTCGTCACCCTGGCCCTCAAGACCAAAGCAATCACCACCCCTACCACCCGCACCTCTAACCCCCAAGCGGCCCATCCGCAGAACCCCCCA
>JAEUBB010000587.1:2872-20030 GCA_018257885.1 Parmelia sp. 050094
ACTCAGGTGGCTTCTAAACGATGACATACTGCCCATACCATAATGGCCACTAAGGTGCAACACAGAAATGAATATAGATAAAGAAATATTCGGTCCTTGATCTCTTGACGAGCTCTTTCCTCTCGGTCCTCGCTCTCTTGACGAGCTCTTTCCTCTCGGCGCTCCCTCGACTGATTATCTCTTTCCTCTCGGCGCTCCCTCGACTGATTATCTCTTTCCTCTGGAGATGGTCCTCCTATGTCAACAATGTCGACAACCCATTTGTTCGTAAAACTCAATGGTATTCCACCGTCGTTGACGTTTTCGGCGGAGATCGTGGTCGAATTGAGACAATGCTGCAACTGCACTGAGAGTTTCAAGTTCAAGTTGTCGATAATCCTCCCCTGGATTCCTGTCTTCTTGTCTATAGTCACAGTCAATGCTCCTTCCGGCCATACTTGGTCTCTGCGAGAGAGCCGCACGCCGTCTGCACTCGGCTGATCTTCTCCCCTACTCATCCATTTGCCCGGCCAACGCTTTTGAGTGTCTTTCTTGCAAGTCCTCATAAGTTCTCGACATTCTAAGGAACCGGTTCCAGATGCCACGGCCTGCTCGAATGCGTTCTGTAGCCGTCCAGAGTGCTCGCCGTTAGCCAGCCAGAGAACAGGATTGAGGTCTCTGTCAAAGCTGAACGTTAACCAGTGGATTTGGGACCATATATAACGGTTGGCGCTCTTCTTTGGATCTATATGGGCAACTCCCGCGACCGCCTGATCGTAATCATGTTGACAGACATAATCTGCTTCAGGGGGCTGACAATTGGAGACTAGGGTGGTTTGACATTTGTCATGACCTGGAGGTTGGAGAGTTCGAAGCCAAAATCCATTGAAAATGCTCACAGGGGGTTGGGTTGGGGCCCCCGATACTCGAATTTGCCGTTCTTGATATCGAGCCAAGTCACCAATTTGAATTAATCCTCGACTCAATTTCTTCGCGTCCCTCACACGTAGAAATTCTCCCTCGGTCGATGTATTGCCGATCAAGATGAAAGCTCTACTCTCTGGAAAAGCTCTGTCGGTGCAGTGGAGTGCAGCAGCGTATGTTCCTGGGCTGTGAGGTAGAACGCATGACCATATCGATAGTTCGCCGTTGCTCTCGGAGAAACCGCGAGATCCACTAGTCTGGATAATGTCACCACAATTTGAGTATGCCAATGGAGATGGCGAGAAAAGCCCAGAGTATACTTGTGTATTGACTAGAAGATCCATTTCCCAAGCAAATATAGACTCGTCCTTGCTCTTCTGAATTATGTGTTGTTGTAGTCGCAGAAAAGCCTTTTCACGTTCTCCATAGATCATAGGCATGTAAATGTCAAATAAGCCCATAAGACTATAAGCCCTATCCTCTTCTCTCGTCGTCCTTCTGTTTGCCGCCCACGACATCCGTTGAGCGACAGAACACGCGGACGGCTTGATAGTGTTATTCATGACTCCTTCTGGTATTCTAGTCTTGCGGGACAGATCTAAGACAAGATCAGTCTTCGTTCCGATGAAGTTCCATCCCTGATCGAAGAAGGAAACCGCTCTGGGAGCGATCAATTCCTGTAATGTCCAGCCTCGGTCAAACCATTCGCTACCCGTTAGCTGCTTTTGAAGCACGTCCTCAAACTCCTTTTGAGGCACGTCTTCGAGGTATACAATACAAATTTTGCTACCCTGATACCACCGGTACATACTATTGATAGCCTCGCTCAGCTCGACCGAATCTTTCTTATTAATACAACACGTGTCAACCCAGCCGTAACGACATTTCTCCGATAATGCAACTTTGCAAAATCCTTTGATTTTGTCATAAGCTTTTTTATGGGACAAGTCTGCCGATGAGAGTACATTTTCAAACGAAACCTCATCCTCGTCGGACCCCCACCGGTGGGAAAGGACAGCGTACTGATTCTCTTCGAGATGGAGCTCCGAGTCAGAGACCTGCACAAATTGCAAGGTATGCGTATCCAAGAAACGCATTTCGACCTTTTGGATGATGGAAGCAGGAAGGATCCTCTAGGAGTAAGATTCTCGTGGTGAGTAAAATTTTCGATTACCGCAAGGCTTCGAGGCTCAGACGAAAGGATTCGAAAATGTTCCCACTCCGATACCTTAGAAAAATGTCTTCGTGGTGAGTTTCAACTTGTTTATAATCAAGGTAAAAGCTCAATATCCGTCGCTGCGAAGGTGTCCTTTGAACGGCATACAACGGTATTTGGAGTAGCGAGATCCTTTGGCCGAGGCTGCGGGCAGATCAGATGGTACGTAGATTGTCACAATGACTCCATGAAACGTATGAACTGCTATTCGAATGTTAGTACCGAGTACATCTGACTAATACTAAGCAATTCGGATTTCCAATTCGGCGCAGGGATGCGCTAGCCGCTAAGAATATCTGAATTAAAAAATCAAAAAAAAAAAAAAGAAGCCGTTAAAAACGGACTTTTTCTTGATTGTTACTCTTAATACTAACTCTTTCTAAACCTTTTTGTATTGAAGTAGTTCTAGATATTATGATCTATATAAATTTTTAGAAATTTTCCATATAAAATCTTGAAAACCTTGCTTGGTCAACTTAGCGTCCAATGAAATCAAAATAGAATCAAAAAAGCTGTATAAAAAACATTTCGAAGCTCCAATCATGCTCAAAACCGGTATCTCAGGCTGTGGGAAGATTGAAGAGGCCCAGTAGGCTGATGTGTATTCACAGCCATCCTGCAAGTCGAGATATTCGCTGGCTAGCGGGGCTCAGCAAGCGGGAGGATTACACCCAAGCCAGGAATTCCTTTAAGAACAATCATCGATGCCGATCTCACTAAGCGAGTATAGCAGCATTTGCGATGCAATTAACTAGGTTGCTTGCCTGTAAGGCTTTCCCACCAATGCTCATTGCAAATTCAGACAACGTGGTCTCCTTTCCATATAGACCTTCGCACTCCCCACCCAACCCATCTCAACCCGTATCACAGTCAACATGAACGGATCAACGAAGATACACATGAATGAACCAACGGAACACTCGACGAAGTGTTTTATCCAGTCGGCATCCTCAACGTCTGTTTCCCCCACTTCTACGGCAGTCTCTTCTCCGCCATGATCTCGACCCCCATCCCCGCTCCCCTCGCCGACCTATCGCTGAACGCCCGTCTGCTCGCGCTGGCCTTCCTCCTCCACACCGCCGGCTGCACCTGGAACGGCATCGTCGACCGCGACCTCGACCGCGAAGTCGCCCGCTGCCGTCTCCAAAGAATCCCCTGAGGCGGACGGGAAATGGCAACTGAGCAGCCTCGCCAAGGAGCTTACGGCAGATGCCACTGCCGAGAATCAGATCGACCCTAGTTATCAACTCCGGCTGGTGCTGCATGTGATGACTAGCTTTGGTATGTTTGTCCTCTGCATGAACCACTGGACGAGCTTGCGATGGGTCGACTCGCTGTGATCAATAAAATAGAAGGCTTCCTATTCAGGATAGGACGATGGTCCGATACGATACGAGTATTTCACTTGAGAAAAACAGAGAAGAAGCTAGGGCAAGGAGCATCCTGACGAGCGATTACTATCTTGCCTATTTGTTGCACCAAACAAAACGGTACAAGCATGCGGAAATGTTTTACCATCGAGCATACTCTGGAAGTAGAAAGACACTCGGAGAGAAGGACCCGACTACTGCAGCATGCTCACAGTACTAATCAAATAGGAGTCTTTGTTTTGCGGATTCAAACGCATACCCATTTCTTTTCCCATCATTCTATTTCTGCCCATCCTACTTCTGCTTTATACTGCTTCTTCTCCTACTCAACCACAGCATAGACATATTAAGGTGCTACAGCACCTTCAATATATTATTAAGCGTAATCAGCCGGTCAAAAAGAATTCCCGAAGACCAGCCTACTCTAAGAACGGTCCTATCAAGAGAGCGGGTATCGGCATTGTTATCTCAGCTTCCTCAACGTCGCGACCGTATAGCATTACCCATATTGCTAAGTACATGCGATACAATATCGAGTCCCTCAACACTCATGTGCCTTCTGAACTCTCGACTGAACCAGATCTCTCATTCGACAGGTCCTCCACTTTTGAGTCTTAAAGAACCTCGCGAATAGTGTAATCAAAGTCTTTAAATAGCAGGTTAACAGGTAACGGGTACGACGCTTTTTAAGCTCGAGTAAGTTTAAAGCTCCGATATATCGAATTTATACGTACGATTTCTATTATACTAGAAGGCCACTATTAGCGATTAATTAATTAATAAGTATAATATCTTCTATTTCTACGGATAATTAATATAACGTTTACGTAATATAATCGCGCTAGCTGATCTATCTTTTTTATTAAGTTTAATTTTCTTCTAATAAATTATTATACTTTTACTTTCGCTATATAAGGTATTTTCTAGCTTTTCTATTAATTCGACGATAACGTTCTTAGTAGAAAATAGATAGAGAATATTATATAGACGAGTATTAATATATTTTTAAACTTTTTATTTTACTTTTAGATTCTCTTTATCTCGTCTTTCTCGTACTTTTATATTCTATTTTTAGATCGTCTCTTTAGCTCTATTTTTAGAAAATAAATCTCTCTTCGATAAAATCTAGCTGTTACGAAAGGATTCTGCTTCTATAGATCTAGGGTTTAGAACGGCGTTTCCTAATATAAGAAAAGCAGCTGGAATAGTCTTTCTTAATATAGAAAGAGTAGCTAAAACTACTTAGATAGAGATTTCTTTATAGAAATAATTAAGTTTCTTATATCTTACTCTCTAAGTCTATATTATAGTAGAATAGTAGTAATACTATTATCTACTTATTAGCTATATTCTTTTTAGAAGATTTTCTGCTATTTACTTTCGCTGTTACTACGTTACTTTTCTAGATATTTATTTCTAACGTCTATTTCTACTATTCTTCGCTATAGTTTATTATTTGTTTTCGCTATAGCCTTTTAAGAAATTTTCTTTTAGAAAGTCTTTAATAGTAGTAGTTTCTATTATACTTCTAAAGCTAATATACTATATCTAGGTTAATATATATACTATTATTATAAATTAAATTATCGTAACTCTAGTCTTTTAGCTTAAAGAATTTATTAAGATAGATTATTTTTATCTTTATTATTTAAAGTCTACTATAAATCGTTACGTTTATTATCTTATAGCTTAATTTCTAAAGCTAATATCCCTTTAATTAGCTTCTTTTAGTAGCTTTAATAGAGATTAACGTATTAAACTTTATTTTAAGTTAGCTAAACTACTTTTCTAGTCTTTTAATTAGATTATTAATAAAGATATTCTTTCTATATCTTTTAGAAAGTTTAATATTACTATATATAGACTTTTCGAGCTTCTTTTCTTATTATCTTTTATTAAAAATACTTCTATTTTTAGTAGAGTTAATATACTAACTCTATTACTATTTAAGACTCGGAATATTATATTAAGAAATAGAGAGTCTACCTCTTTAATTATTATAGACTTAGTAATAATAATTACTATATAATAAATTATTTAGGCTAGTATATAGATAATACTATAGAAAATAAGATTAGTTATTCTTATAATTTTAAATTTTAATTCTAATTTTTTATAATTTAAGAAACTAAGAGTTAAGAATCTATACTACTTTAATTTTAATTATAAAAGTAATTATAACGAGTCTATTATTAGCTTTAAATATTATATTTACTATTATAATATATTTATATAAATTAATTATATTAAGAATTTTATTAAGATTTATAGTAAAGTAGAAGTTTATCTATATATTATTTAAGCTTTTTAAGACAATATCTTAATTTAGTACTTTATAAAGCTTAATAAACTTAAAAAGAACTTACTATATAAGATCTCTATAGAATATTAGTATTAAACTCTTATTAAACGCTTTAAGAAGAAAGATTTAAAAGTATAAGAAGCTTTAAATAGCTATTCTTATACTCTATAGAATATTAAGAATAGTTATACTCTTTATACTTATATTTAGAATATTATTAGATATATTAAAATAATTAGCTTATCTTTATATAATTAATTTCTACTTATTTATATTAAGATATATTAGAAATTCTAAATACTTTTTATTAAATCTAGATCTAATATTATACTTTTTAACTTTCTTAATTAGCTAGATTTTAAGATTAGCGCTTTTTATAATATTATTAAAGATAAATTAAATCGTAATTAGTAATCTATATAACTTTATAATAAGAATAAGTAAAATTAGTATTAATCTTAGTCTTAATTATTTAGATAATTAAAAGTTGAATATTAAGCGCTATTTTAGTTTTTCGTATTAATAATTTAAGGCTAATATTTCTTTTTTTATCGATTTAGATAGCTATCTTTCTAGAGTTATTAAAATTAAAGATCTTTTATCTCGAGCTATAATAATAATTAATTATAATCTTCGTTATAGACTCTAATATCTATAGGTTATTTACTATTTTCGCTAAGTTATTCTAGTAGAAATAGCTATCTAGGACCTTTATAAAAAGAGTATATAAAGTAAGAGTAGTAAGATTCTAATTATTAAGCTTCTATAAAAGGCTTTTAGAGAAATAGACTATATATCGTTACTTATTAAAAAGTTAAAAAAGCTAAGAATTTAAATTTTATTAAAGTAAGCGAAGAGAATATTATTACTACTTTAAAAGAATATAAGAAAGCTAAAGAAAGCTTTTATAAAAATAATAATCTATAATATTACTACTTATAAGAAAAAGACTTATATTAATCTAAAGCTTACTTTATTAGTTTAATTATAGTAAAAACTATTAACTATTAATATTATTAAGCTTAATTTTCTTCTAAAAACTAACTTTATAAGTATTTATAAAGTTTAGAATACTATAAATAATCTTTATAAAAGCCTTTAATAATTTTTAATATAAATTATACTTTTATAGAAATTATTAAATTAACTTTTACTTAATAAAAGCTTTTTATTATCTTATTATTTAGATATCTTCTATAGCTTTATTATTATCTATATATTAAAATTAAGCTAAGTTTTAATACTATAACTAAGTTAGTTTACTAGAATACTAAATACTTAGTAACGCTTATAGATTACTCTTTTTTTAAAAATTAGCTTTTAAAGTATAGAATTCTATAGTATAAATTACTATTTATAGTATATAGAATTAAATTAGATTAATATATTATTATAAAATTTATAAATCTTAATATCTATATACTTGAAAATTATATTTTTAATAATAGATTTATCGAAGTATTACTTAGATAATAAGTATTTATAGTAAATAATTTAAGAGTTAAAATATTTATTAAAATAGATATTTTAGTACTTAAATAAATTAATTTAATTCTTTTTATATATACTAATTATTTTAATAGCTATTTTATTATATTTAAGCTTAAGGTACTATTCTCTCTTCGATTTTTTATTAAGTAGAAAGTAGTACTTAAAGCTATAATTTTAATTTTAGCTTATTTTTATATAGTCGTCTCGATTTTATATTTAGAATTATTTTTTAGTAACTATATATTTAAATTAGTAGCTAAATACTTTATAACTTTATTTATTATTATAGTAAACTCTTCTTTTTATACTGTTTTAGTATAAAATAACTCTAATTAATTAATCTAGCTATCTTAAAAGCTTCGAGTAAATTTAATAACTAATTTAGAAATTAATAAATATTATTACTTAGCTAATTTTAAGTAAGCTTAAAAGCTAGCTATTAAATTACTAAAGTAAACTTATAAGATTACTTAGAGTAAGAAGGTTTTTATTATATTAGCTTATAAGGAAAATTTTACTATTCTCTTAGCTAGCGTTCTTATAAATAAGTTTAATAGAGTCTCTTATAAATTATCTTTAGAAATTATATTATCTAACGAAGTAACTATTTATAAAATATTAGAAGTTACTACTAAGTTAGCTACTATAATAAAAGAATTTATTAAAATCTAGAAAAATTAAGATAACTTTATTAAGCTATTTAAGAAGAATTAAATATATATTTTACTATAAGCTAATTAGGAATTAAAGATTATAAGAAAGCTAAAAGTCTATTCTTTAAGAATTAAGAATTAGATAATTATTAATAAAGTCTTTAATAAACTATAATTATAAGATAGATTAAAATTTATAAAGTAATTAACTTTATTTTATTATTTTATCTTTATAGTCTATAGAATCTTAATTAACGATACTAAGTATAGCTATTTAGTAATAGATATTTAAAAACTTAATTAGATTTTTATTAAAAATATATATTTTTTATTATTTTAAATTAAAATTATAGCTCTTATTTTTAAGTATCTATTTATAATATATATTAATAGTATTTCGTTCTTTTATTAATAGCGAGTTTATTTTTTAGATTAATATAAGTAGACTATTATAATATATCGCGATTAAAAGATCTTTAATATTTTTTTAATAGACTATTATAATTCGCTAGTCTATATTTAATACTAAACGGATTATTTATTACGATCTTTTAAGAAATTTACTAAGAGTTATATTAATAATATTATAATATTCTTAAAAATCTTAGAGAATTATATTTCTTATTTTTAATAAATTTTCGCTTTTTTTCTATATATCGGCGTAGCTTTTAAGGCTATTAAATCTTTTTTAAAATATCTTAATATATAATTACTAGGTTAGTATATTAATTTTTTTAAATTATTTATATCTATAGAACGATTTATAATAATTAGTAAGTTTAAGTTTTTACTTATTTTAATAGAACTTAAGATTTATCTTAGTATAATCGAATATCTTAGATACTATATTAAGTAGTATATATATATCTTTAAGATCTTATAAAAGCGTAAGATCGAGTTACTAAAGTCTTTATTTAAAAGTAATTATAAATAAAAGTCTTTTTTAGCTAATATCTAAATTATTTATTTTATAAAAGTAGAAATAGAAGTCTTTTTTATTCTCTAAAAGCTATTTAATAAGCTTTATTATTTAATTTACTTTAATTTTAACTAAATTCTCTATATTAATCTCGATACTTTTAAGGAACGCGGCTTTAGAATAATAGTCTATTATAATTAAGAAGAAGTTATTATTATTAGTATAAAATTATTAAATCTTTTTAAAATCTTATCTTCAGCTTTTAATATTAACTATATAATATTTAGAAAGTACTTAAAGATCTATTTAATTATATTTTTAAGTAGACTTCTTATTAATATTAAAAAGAATTATTAGCTAACGAAGTTAAAGATAGCTACACTTATCTAAACTATTTAAAAAATCTATTATCTTATTAAGTTTTTAAAGTCTAAAGTTATAATATATACTAATTACTTTACTACGGTAGATATCGCTAGATAAGCTTCTCTTATTATAATATTAATAATTTGATTTAATTTTAGACTTATTAGAGTATTTTAATATCTATAGTAATTCGATCTTAATGTTTAATATAAATCTAATAAGTAAAACGTTATTTCTAATATCTTATTATATCTAGTAAGTAATAATAATACTTCTCTTTTATTAGAGTATATTAAGCTTAACGCGCTATATAGCTATACTTATACTACTACACTTATTAAGATAAGTAAGAAATTTAAAGAATAAATTATAAAGAATTATCTATTAGATTCTTTTTAAACTAAAGTTATCTTTATACTTTATTAAGAAGTCTCTTATAATAATGCGAATATCGCTAAATTTTCTTTTATTTTAAGAAAAGCTATTATTAAAGAAATTTTTAAAAATTAAATAAAAAATATTACTATTATATCTATAAAAGTCTTTAATAATAAAGAAATTAAAATTTCTAAAAATTAGATAGAAAATATTATTATTATATCTATAAAAGCCTTTTCTACTATAAAAGTCTTTAATAATAAAGAAATTTTTAGAAATTAGATAGCTATAGTAATAAAAAATACTATTACTATATTTCTAGAAGCCTTTAGTAATAAGATAGCTTTTAAAAAAAAAGTTTATTATTTTAATAAGACTATTATATTTAAATTAGTAGTAAAGAAATTCTTATTATAAAAATAGCTAATCTATTATATTAATAAAGCTATTAAGGTAAAATGCTTATATATTTTTAAATTAATAGTAAAGAAAATCTTAGATATCGCTTATATAGTAAAAGATTATATAGAATTTATATACTACTATAAATAAATAGCTAGCTTATAGTATATATAAGAATTATTATAATATCTTAAAGATTATCTAAAGTACTATTTTAAATACTTAGTCTATTAAATATATCGATATATATCTTACGAATCTATATAACTTATTTATAATTTATTAATTCTCTTTTATATCTTAATTATTAACTTTATTCTTATAATATTAGTATTATTAGAAGAACTTAACTATACTATATTAATAATATATAAATTTAGTAAAAGAATTATTATTCTATTAGAAAAATTTATTTAGATTATAGTTAAATAGGCTACTACTTTACTAAAGCGCTTAGAATTAAGAGATTAAGATATATTTAAATTAATTCTTTTTAATTATAATTTTAAGTTCTTTTCTAAACTTTAGATTAAGTTCTTTAAGCGTCTAAATATAAAGCTATTATATTTAATAATATATTATCTCTAAACGAATAGCTAGAGTAAAAGAATAAATTAGATTATAAAAATTATATTATATTTCTTTATAATAGAATTAAAGAATTCTAAGTTATAACTTAGTACTCTTTTTTAATTATAGTTAATTATAAACTTTAATATCTTAATTACTAAATAGTTAGCTAATAAAGTTATATATAGATTTAAGTTTAATTAGTTTTTTAATCTTATTACTACTTTTATTATATTTAAGCTAAAGTCTTTTATTACTCGTATTAGTATAGCGAATATCTTAGCTTTTATTAATATAAAAGCTAAATATTATTATAATAATTAGTATAAGTCTATATTCTTTAAAAAAAAAGATTTTATTTATTTATAGCTTTATAAAGATTATAATATTTCTATTAACGTTTCTATTATTTAAAAATTAGGATAATAATATATTAAGCTTTTTAAGATTCTTTAAAAAATTAGATATTTTACTTATAAGATTAATATTTCTATATATTAATATATCTATTTAGTTATTATTATAGCTATATTAGAATCTACTCTATTAGATTTAGATCTGTATAAGTATTTTGTGTCTAAGTAGCTAGATTCTATATATATAAAAGATAATACGAAAACTTATAAATTATAGAAAGTTAATTGAATTATAAATAAGTAAGAAGATTACTACTTAGTATATTAAAAGGGCTAGAGAACCGCTTATAATTAATAGTGTATTAAGGCTTAGCTTAATACTTTTAAACTTATTAAGAATTATAAGAAACAGCGTAGATCCCTAACTAATTAGAAACGAAGGCGATTAGATTTAAGATATTAAGCTACGCTAGTAGCTTCTACTACTACTACTATTATAATTCTGTCTACTATACCTGTTACGACTAAAGGATCTTAATGAGTTATCGTAGTTAGGATTTTGAAGAAGTAAACCTTATTAACTAGATAGTAATTAAGGCTAAGCTAATATCTTTTTAGTTTAGTATTAAGAACTTCTAAGGTTTGTTTTATAGAAGACTTTATCTATATAAAGTTATTAGAAGGTTATACTATTAGTTTTAATAAAGACTTAATTATTTTAACTTTAACTTCTATTTTTTTAGTTTTAGTTATTTAATAGACTTTTACTTACTTTCTAAAAATAACTTCTATTTCTTAGAAATAACTTCTATTTCTCGGAAATAACTTTTATATAGTCTTATAGAAGATTTTAACTGCTATTTCTATTAGTCTATTATTATTAAGTATTTTCTTTTATTTTCTGGAAATGATTTCTGCTTTTGTACTTTAGTTTACTATTTTATCTTTTATTTTTATTTAAGGCTTTAACTTCTTCTTCTACTGCTTTCGTCGTGTCTATAGGGCGTTAGATATTTCTTATATATAGTATATTATTGTGAAAGGATTCTGCTTTTATAGATCTAGAATTTAAAATGGCGTTTTTTAATATAGAAAGAATAGTCGAAATAGTCTTTCTTAATATAGAAAGAGTAGTCGAAGCTACTTAGATAGAGATTTCTTTATAGAAATAATTAAGTTTCTTATATCTTACTCTCTAAGCCTATACTATAGTACTAACCCTATAAAGCTTTAATTTTAGCTCGCTTTCTACGATTCGATTCTAGTACTAAGAGAGTAGAGATATTCTCTAATTTCCTAGATTTATCTTTAAAAGACTATACGCCCTAAGGTAGTATATTAGCTCGAAGATTATATAAATTTCGAGTATAAGTAAGCTTAAAATATCTAAAAACTTAAAGGCTATATAACTTAAAAGTAAGATCGAATAAAAAGTATATACTCGAAGAATATATATTCTTCGAGTTAAAACACTATTTTAGGGTATAGCCTTATAGAGACGAATCTAGAAAATTATAGAATATTTCTACTCTATTAGTATTAGAACTTTTTAAATCGTTAAAGTATTAAGAGAAAGATATCGTAGAATAGATTCTCTAGTATATATAATTAATCTATAAGGCTAGAAAAATTAATAATTAGTCTAAAACTCTATAAGATATACTAAATTCTATTAGATATATAGATTTCGTAAACGGTTATCGTATAATTTTTAAAATATATTATACTATTAAGCGTAACTGCCGTATATTCGGGATAAGAAAAAGAATAGAGTTCGCGGAACTAAAAAGAATAACGACGATTAAAGTATCGCTATAATAAATATTTACTATTAAGATTATAAAGTCGTTTCTTTAAAGATAGATTAATATTATCGAGATAGTAAAGATACTAATAGAGTTTATATCTAACGAGAAAGAGATATAGAATTAAGAAATTCGATTTAGACTTAAACTTAACGATCTTTAAGAAATATTCTATATTATTATTAGGATTTCTTTTTCTCGCCTAAATCCTCCGTGTTTAAGGGGCTTTACGGAATACTTTCTCCTGCCGAAGATAAAGCGATACTATATTATTAATAATAGAAACCCGTTAATCTATATCGTTCTTAGTATCGCAAGTCGATAGCGGGTCGAAGAAGGTCTTAGCGATATATAATTATTTTATAAACGCGTAGCGAATACGCTTTAAGAAGTAAAGAATAGAACTAAGTAGCTTTATATCTTTCTTAAGCTATACTCGTATATCTTATACTAAAGTAATAGTATTATATTCTTTTTAAATCTACTTTATAAGTTTTCGCTCTCGCGCTTTAATCTTTTAATTTACGGCTCGTTTAGCCTTCTTATATTAATCGTAAATAGCTTATTCTTCTATACGATAAATAAATATAAACTAGTATTAAATACGCTAAAATAGTTTATCTTAGCGGCTATAAAGCTTCTAGATTTCTTTCTTCTATTAAATACTTATACTCTATACTTTAATTAACTCTTTAAGTCGTTAAGAATTAATTCGTTAGTTTATTTAATTAGCCGCTTAAATTAACTCCGTTCGAGGCGCTATACCCCCGTATACGGCTTAAATATCGTATCGAATTATATAGAATAGATAGTTATACTAGAAGATAACTAAATTAGTATAATCTATAACTAAATTATAAATAGCCTTATTAGAATTAGAATTATCTAGTAAATAATTATATTAGTCTAGACTCTCTAGAATTAGAAATCTTAAGACTTATTATTAATAGTATTTCTTATCGCTTATTAGAGATAATAAGTATAGGCTTATAAATTAAATTTATAGAAGTTAAATTTAAACTACTAGCTACTAAGAAGATTCTATTAAATAGAGCTAAATTTAAGTATAAGTAGTATTCGCTCTTCTATTATAATTAAAGAAATATATATATATTAAATACTTTATAAGTATCTAGAACTAGAAAGAACTAATTAAATAGAGTTAAATTTAAGTATAAGTAGTAATCTCTCTTTACTTTAATAAGTACTCTATTAAGTACTTTAATAAGTACTCTTAATAAGTATTTATTAGCTCTTAATAAGTACTTATTAGCTTCTAATAAGTACTTTATTAAGTACTTTAATAAGTACTTTATTAATTACTCTTAATAAGTACTTCTATTAGATCGTAACTTATAGATCTCCTCTTAATATAGAATACTAAAGAGCGAGATCGTATTCTTATTAATAATAGTCTAGTTTTTAATTAATTTCTCTATAATATCGCGTTAATTTTAATCTTAACTAATAGAGAATAAGTATATAATATAAGATACTAAGTAATATATATTTAATTAAGTAAATTATTAAGTTTCTAGCTAAGTATTAAATTTACTATAAGAGAATAGAGAGTAAGATTATATACTTATTATAAATAGCTATATTATTATTAGTATAGCTATCTTTCTTTTCTATAGTCTTCTTCTTAATTACTAAGTAGATTACTAGATATCTAACTAATATATTAATTTATTATAGAAGAATAAAGAATAAGATTACGTTCTTATTATAGATAGCTATATTATTATTAGTATAGTTATCTTTCTTCTTTATAGTCTTCTTTTTAATTACTAAGTAGATTACTAAGTATCTAGCTAATAATTAAATATCTAGCTTACGCGTTAATTTACTATAAGAGAATAGAGAGTAGAATTATATTCTTACTATAGATAACTATATTATTACTAATATAACTATCTTTCTTCTCTATAGTATTCTTCTTAAATAATAAATAGATTATTAGATTTCTAGCTACGTATCAGATTTATAAGAAATAAGAATTAAACGCGAGATAATTATTTATTTATACTAAGACGCTAAGTAAGTAGTCGACTAAGCGGAGTTTAACTTTTAAATTTATTATAATCTATTAATATAAGACTAAATATAGCGCTTATTAATTTATTAGAAAGCGCTTATATAGATCTATAATTTATAAAAGTTTTAGCTAATCGTATACTAAGAAATAAAAGTTATTAGAGATATAAGAACGTTATATAAAAAATATTAATAAGAGAGCTTAAAAGATCTAGCGAGCTAAGTAAGAATATCTTATCTAAAAGCGTAGTAATATAGAGATTATTATTAACTATATATATAAAATTAAGGTTTTTTAATAGTCTTAGCGTTTAAGTTTTTATATATATTAATACGTTATAAAGATCTATATAAAGCTAGTCTCTTCTTCTAATTATTTAATTTACTCGTAATACTTCTTATAAGAGAGCGTTATATCGGCTAAGATAGTATAGCTCTTAGCAATTTATATAGATATATAAAATAATAGTACGTCTAGTATATTCTCTTTCTATAGAATTAATTAATAATTTAGTTTCTTTAAGACGTCTAGTATTAAAACTATTCTAAGATTTATATTTAGAAAGAGATAAATACTATCGTTATAGACGAGACTAATAATATAAGATATAATATAAAATATAGAATTAATATTAATAAAGAATATATAGATTTTTCTATATATTTATTAAAATAATAAACTCGATTTCTTAATAGTTATTTATAATCTCTTACGCTTCTTACGAGACTTAATTCGGGTAAGCTTTAGTTATAAAGTAAGAACTACTTCTCCGGTAATCTTATCGCGCTAAACGAATAAATTTAAATCGCGATAGATAATTTTAAGAAGAGCTTTAAGTTAAGATCTAATAAATATTACGATTAGTAGAATTATTATTAGCTAAACCCGTTACTACTCTTAAGAGAAGATATTAATATTACTTATTTAATAGTAACGTAGCTACTCTATAAAATTTATTATATTTAAGAGAGACTTATCGATTTCACTATTATTTAGTCTATATTCTTTAACTAGTAAATTATTAATAAACTATTCTAACGATTACTTATATATAGAAGTATTAATATATATAATTTAAATTATATTATAGATTTTCTTTAAAGTTAATAAATTAATCTATTAATCTTTCTATTTAATATAGAGCTAGCTTAATTAATATTAATAGATCTCGATTAAACTAATTTTCTTAACGGAGTAGTTATTATATATCTAGTAAAAAAAGTTCTTAATTCGATCTATTATTAATCTTTTAAGTATATAATAAAGATTAATATTAACGGTATTATAATATCTAAAGATTAAAAATTAATAATATAAGTAAATTAGTAGTAAAATCTATACTAGAAGTTAACTTACTCTCTCTATAAATCTTTAAGACGATTAATATATAAATTAGTAATATCGGCGTAAAGAGTTATTAATCGATAGCTTTTATCGATCTTCTCGTATCGTACGTTATAGTATTCTCGAGCTGAGAGCGGGCTTCTTGTAGATAGAGACGCGTGAGACGAGTTCGTATATTGCTGTTAAGTATATAGTAATGCTTTGCGACGAGCTATAGTAGATAGCGATAAGGAGGGATTATCTAGGTATAAAAGAGCGGATATAATCCTTAAAGATAGCGATAAATAGAGGGGAGTAAGTTAGATAGAGAGGGAGATAGAGAGGAAGACGGAGGGGAGAAGCAGAGCTATCTTTATAGATACCTGAAACGGCTAGAGATCTTAGTATTCTCTCTCCCTCTTATCCTCTCTTCGCCTTTCTACCCCTTGATTTACTTGACTACGTATCGAAAATTTAGTAAGCGACCTATAGTGAAGTAATAAAGATGATAAGAAGATAATATAGAAACGAATATCTTGGCTCGACGTAATTAACTAGCGCGTAAGCCTGTATGTAGCTGTTTAAGAGTATAGGAGGGGGGGAGCGTATTAGCCGTTTAGGCGGTATGGCTTGGGCAAGGGACCCTGGTGCAAAAGGCGCTTAAAACGGCGTCCGAGTATATCGAAAAGAGCGATCTTTTTACCTAGATCTAGGTTAAGAAAATAATATTTTCGAATAATATATAATACTTTAAATAATAATAATTATATATAATAACTTTATATAATATATATTTAAGATAAATAATTTTTTTATTAATATATCTCTTATTTAATATTTAATTTTTATTAATTTTATTTTAATTATATATAATTATTAAAAGATATATAAAAATAATATAAATATAAACTTATTTTTTAATTTTTTTATAACTTTTTATATCTTATTTTATATATTATATAAAGTTCTATATTTAAATATATAATATAAAATATTATTAAAAATATATTAGATATTAATAATATATTATAATTATTTTTAAATATAAATTTAATAATTTAATTAA
>JAEUBB010000588.1:7455-18632 GCA_018257885.1 Parmelia sp. 050094
TAGCAGAATACTCATCATCAACATTCACACCCGCATTGTTAATCAACACGTCGACCGCTCCATGCTTTTCTCCGACACTGCGGGCCAAATGTTCCACACTTGAGCTGTCGGCAACGTCGAGCTTCGAATACATGACCTGGGTTTTTGAAGCCGTCTTGAAGCCCATATCGAGCCCCTGCCGGGATGTAGCGTAAAGCACTAGCGGGTCTTGATGGCTCTGGGCGAGAATCTGTGCGATGGCTTCACCGATGCCTCGATTCTGTAGGAACGATTTAGCTGAGGCAGTCGCTGGATAGGAGATGGGGCACAAACTGCACCGGTCACAATGACCACGACAGGACGGGACATGTTCACGGACGAACGAACTTCTGAGTGTGGAAATGAATTGTAAGAATTGTGGGAACAAGACAACGGCGTTGTATTTCAGAAAAATTAGAAAACGGTCGGTCAAGAGAGGGACTGTGGTGGTTTGAACATGCATATTGTTCTAGAGAAGTGCAAGACTCTTTCCAATAGTCTACCATCGTCATCGATTT
Source organism: Parmelia sp. 050094 (assembly GCA_018257885.1). Lineage (NCBI taxonomy): Eukaryota > Fungi > Ascomycota > Lecanoromycetes > Lecanorales > Parmeliaceae > Parmelia > Parmelia sp. 050094. Next base: position 7,992 of record JAEUBB010000588.1, read on the forward strand.
TCTTTCCAAACTATCTTGGGATAAAAATTGATTTTTTGTATGTATCGTGGTTTAGTATTCCTGTATTGAAAAATATTTTCCTCGAAATTAAATAAGTAGCTAAGTACTCGTAACATTGGCTGCCAATAAAACTGCATTAGTCATTAAGGTGCAGCCAAAAAAACGCCAAGATATTCGAGCTTCTCGAACTTGTATTTGGTGGGGAGCTTAGTCAGAACAAGACTACAAGATCTGATTGGTGCGTGATTCAAACCTCGGCCGCACTAGTACTGAGCGAAGCAACTCCCCTCCTCCCTTGTGGATACCATCGAGCATCAACTCATAACCCCCTTAAAAAGGAACGGGCGAGGAATTATATTTTGAGGATAGGTACAAGATGCTTCTGATCTTTCCGCTTCACTTTGGGATCCCTTTAGTTCGTCTTTCTAACCTTTTATGCTCCTCTTTCGGACCGTCTGTCCAGCTCATCTGCTGCCTACCCTGCCTTCCAATCTCCACACGCCCCTTAATCCCTCCCATATATGCCATGCGCCTCTTACCCGGAACGTATTCTTTCCTTGGCCTATTCCCATAACAAACCCAGCTTACTACCCTGTTCCACGTCAGCCACGAGGCCATCTACCAGTATCGGTGGTCACCTTCGTCTGCTTCTCAAACGACCTGGGAATGCTGCAGATCTCTCGAGAATTGGGACTTCGCTTCGACTCCGTTGATCTTCAGGATGTTCATCGCCTTCTGAAAGCCTTCACATACACCAGCTACAACCCGAGCGCGCCCTCGGGAGAGTACCCTAAAACGACTGACTTGGCCCTAGACACATCAGCAGCGTTGTCGCCACCTTGAGCGTCATGCTTTATAGGGCCATTGATATCATGTTCAGGAGGCAATTTGCGCGTCTGCTCGGGAATTTGCTTGCCGTTGTCAGTGCTGCTTTATTCCGTATTCTAGTAAGAAGAATGTGAGGAGGTAGGGCTGCCAGACATGGCTCTGGTAGAGTCGAGAGAAGATCTACCACTTTCGCGTGTGGAGGATCGGGCATCCGAGTTCGATGCTTTAGGTCTGTGCACGTCTGTGAGTGTCAAGCTGGCAAGCTTTAGTGGGTCTGATGAACCTCCGTGAGGCTGTTGGATCGATTCTTCGGTAGTACTGGGAATGAATTCCCGCATCTTAGGCTGATCGAGAGCTTCCATAGGTCGACGTTGACGGGAGAAGTCATCATACTGCATTGCCGAACCGATATTGAGAGGAGATTTGCTATCTTCTCGCACCCTAGGCTCCGGCAGTATATGTATGAAAGGTCTCCCGCCATAATTTTGGATATCGTAACCATTCTCCAGAGCTGTAAGCGGTAAGGCTAGCGGCATTTCCGGCCATCTGGGATCATGTATAAGCCTCCCTGTATTTTCAAGAGCTGTCAGGATTATGTCCTCAACCGCTCCGTGCCCGTATTGCCGAGCGACACCATGTGCATATAAATTCTGTTTTGACATGATGACAGGCTCTGCTCCGGAATCCAGGAGCAATGAGGTGGCCTCGGTGGAGCCAGAGGCTGCAGCGAAGTGCAGGGCCGTGTTTCCCATGCGATCCTGAGTATCAATAGGTGCTCCATATGCCAACAGTATGCCCATACTTGTTACTCCATCACATTGTGCGGCCACCATCAGGGGGGTCATCCCTTTGAAATCCTGTGCCCCAGCTTCGCTATCGTTCTTCAACAAGAAATCTACTTCTTCCGTGTCATCTCGAGCTGCCGCATGGTGTAGCAGTGTCTCTTTTTTGGTGCCTCGAATTTCCAGGCGTGCTCCCTTGTCCATGAGAAGTTGCGCTAAGCCGAAATTCTTTGCCGATAACGTCTTGGTGAGTAATGTATTAAATGGATCAACTTTTGCCTCAATGTCAGCTCCAGCTTCCAGAAGTTGCTCTATAATCTCTGTGTTCCAATTTCGGCCTGCCGTAAGCAACGGGGTCTCCTTGATGCCATCCCGTGACTCTAGGTCAGCCTTGTATTCGAGTAGAATTTTGGCGACTTCCACAAAGCCGGATCCAGCGGCGAAGTGCAAGGGACTTGCGACAAGTTTGCCTTTAGCTTTAATTTGAAGGTTGACATTGGCTCCTTGTTGAAGTAGCGTTCGCACCACCGCCGGCTTGTTGGATCTTACCGCACTCAGGAGAGCAGTCACACCCGTTTGAGGATCTCTAGACGCGTCATAACCGTCAATCTCAGCGCCATAGTCAAGCAGTACCCGGACGACCTTATCAAATCCACGCGTCGCAGCGAGTTGTAATGGACTTTGGCCATTCTTGTCTCTGAAAGAGGTAGTTGCATCGTGTTCAAGTAGCAGCTTCACACCCAGCAAATCTCCCTTACTAGCTGCGATGTGCAAAGGTGTGGCCTCAATTCGATTGCGGATGTCGACCGAAGCACCTGCCTTTAAAAGTGACCTCATACCAGCATGGAACGAGTGTTGAGCCGCGAGATGCAGCGGAGAATTCACTGGTTGTACTGCGGGATCTGGTCCATCAATTGCGATTTTGGTCCTTGCAAGTAGCTCGGTAGCGCCTTCCCGAGAATTCCATACCGCCGTAGACAATGGAGCATGGCCATTCGACTTATGCTCTAAGTTGCATCCAAAACGAATCAAGATGTCGACGATCTCTTCGTTGCCATTTGCAGCCGCATGATGTATTGCATTGGTGTTTAAACAGCGGTTGCGCAGGCGAGTGGCTCTGCGGAGCCATCTTTTCAATGTCTTTACGTCCTGAGCACGGGCTGCGTTGCAGAGGTGGCTCTCTAAAACAGTCGGATCCGGGGCTTTCTTTGTGGATGCTTCATCATCGGACAAATCTGTCCCAAAAACCGGGTCAGTCAGTCAGACTTTGCAAGGATGAGGCACTGATGAACCTTCACTACTCGAGAAATCCTCAATATCCTCATCCCTGAGCTCAACAGGTACATCCGTTTCTTCTTTTCCATCACAACAGAGTCCGTAGTAGTCTTTTTCATCATCACATGTTAGTATTCGAGACATGAGCTTTTCGGTTTTAATACGAGCATCCGGTCTGACCATAATCATATTTCTGATCCACTCTAGAGGAGCGTTGTCTTTTGTCGAACTAAGCTTCTTCATCCAATCTTGGAAAGCTGCCTGATTAACTCTTGGATATTCACCTGATGTGCCGTTGCTTCGAAAATGAGCTAGCTTCGACGCTAGGGTCTCGCCTTTCAGCACAGTCTAAACGGTTGTCAAGAAAGAATATCTACGGAGGGTTTCCCATGGTTGACTTACTATCATGTCAAGATAAACGCATCCTAACGACCAGATGTCGGAAGACGAATTCCTCGGTTCTCGTGCTACTACTTCGGGGGCGGCGTAGGATTTGGAAATGGGTCCAATATCACCGGTCGTCGTACTCTTGCCCAGCGCCTTCCAGTCTCTTGCGATGCCAAAATCTGTAATGTAAACTTTACGTTGTTTGACAAGTATATTCTCTGGCTTGATATCCTTATGACGACAGTTTTGACGCTGCAGATATTTGATTGCTGCACAAAGACACCCAAATGCTTCACGAATGCAATCGTATTCCGCTTGGTGGAACGACGTTTGACTGAGAAATACCAACAGGTCAGAATCAGCAACTAGCTCCATGATGATTCCAACGTAATTTGGATCGGTATACGAGCCAACATATCTGACAATATGACGGTGCTTCAGCCGCTTCAAGAGATGTATTTCATTCGCGAAGAACTTCAGGGCTTTGGCACTCTCTTCGAAAGTATCTTTCCGTTTCAGGCGCTTGCGCACATATATCTTGCGAGAGAGCTTACTCCTTACTCGATCAACAATCCCGGATCCGCCTTCGCCAAGCTCATTGAGGGATTCTAGGTGATTGTCTGCGTTGTCCGTAAGATTTGCGTGCTTTGACGTCAAGCCACCTTCAATTCTTGCCGGTTTTGTAAAGACGGAACCTTGCCTTTTAAGGAAGCAATCTCGCTGTTCTGCTGAGAGGCTCTGAGGGAGATTTTCCTTTGTATATGGCAGGGCGATGTCCCAGCAGTTCAACTGAACAAAGTCGTCTAGGAGATCGATCGCATCGATCATCCTGAGAATCGTATACGTGCGTGGACGGAAGCTCCATTCCTCTCGCTTAGCCTGACAAAGGATGCTTGAAATTCGGTCAAAGTCTGCATCCGACAGGTTTACATCTTCATCGCCGCTTTTGACTGGTAATATCTTCTGCATTTCGAGCTCGAGCTGTGCTTCGGATAGACTGACGCGATTTGGCAAGTTCGCGGTGGTCCCCACGCCCTTGAGAGGTTGCAGGGACCGCGGAGAGTTGCGACTTTCATCCGTCGTGTTCATCGTCTCAGCACTCTCGAGCATAGGCACCTCACCAGTCTTGTCGTTTGCATACATATCCGTCGCAGTATGTATAGAGCTCAACGTGAGGGCGTCGCCACTCTTATTCACATCGGTGCGCATAGGCGAGCCTTGCAGAGCATTTGACGTTCCGCCGTTGGAAGCTTGCCCGGATTTCTTCATCTCGGCTGGCACATTCGTTGAACGTGTAGCAACACGAGCACCTGCTGCCATAGATGAGCGTGGAGTGGAATTAGGACTATTAGACGTAGCAGAATGTGAGCTCTGTTCAGCTTGAGATTTCTCGGGAATTCCGAAAAGAAGGTATTCGACCGCTCGCTCAGGACTAGGATAGGCTGCATTCAATGCTTGAATGATCAGATGGCGCTCGAAACCCATAGCTTCCATTTGTTTGACTGTGTCCTTAACTTGGGCGGACATGACGACTTCGGGTCGAACAGATGGATGCTTAGCAGTACCAGCACTCCTCTTTGCCAGCCTTTCTGAAGCCTGTCTGGGCGAAGCGTCGGGATCATCATACTTTTGTTTTTGACGAGCATTCTCACTCTTGAGAGTGGCCGGATTTTGTTTGACATCATTTCCTTGTTGTGTGCTTCGGACGGCCTCCCGGACGCACGCTTCTCGACGCGGGTCATTGGATACTTCTGGACTCATGATGTAATCTTGCCTGAGTTAGAATAAGGCTGCCTGTCCTCAATAAACATTGATGGTATGCCCATTAGCATCTTCGAGAATTCAGAAATAAGCACATCGCTATGCAAGTGCATTGATCGTGAGATACTTCAGTTTCTGAACTTCCTCGATGAAAAACAACAAGATTTGCTGATGCTTGTGCCCCTCACCTAGCCTCGTTGCGACGCGCTAAGTCGTAGGATTCATTGCAGGACCTTACACGTGTTCCCGAGCCTCGTCCTCGGCAAGACGTGCAGCGTATTGGTGGTTTTCACTGCAAATCTGCAGGAAGGCGCTCAGCCCCCACCCGGCGCCGTTTCATGGATAAACATGCAGGTCCAGACTCGAAGATTTTGTGCATCACTTAATTCATCTGTGTCTTCAATAGCCCAGAAGGCTTTGCTATTAACGCTTGATAATGTAAAGTAGTATCGGGAGAAGCTGTGTTGGCCATCGTCATTCCCATACTTGAGAACTTTGAAGATTTCTTAGGCCCCTGGAGTTCGATGCGGCACAGGCTGGACACAATCGTCTACATAATTTGATGTTGACAGCACTTTTGCCTGCTTCCGTGACGCTAGATAGAGTCTGTCAAGATCACTTCAGCCTGATTTATATAGCACAGCCTCGTTCGTATCGAGAAGTGGGGTGTCACTGCCCTTACACTGCCGATACCTCCGTGATCTCTGTCTATATAAACTCATAGCGTTCTCACAAGTCTACAAAGTCCACAAACAATTCGCTTACTTACTACAAAGTCATCGGTCAACGGCTATATTGCTCGATAAAAGTTCACGGTAATATTGAGCCCCACTTGATGAGACGCACGTCTAGGTCTATGTTCGGTTATCGAAATTTATCACTTCAGAGACGCGGGCTTTGTATAACGAAATTGCTATTTGTTCATGGCCGCTAGCACAGTTACTGGAGTAGTGTCTCTGGCCATACAGCTCTCTAGTAGCTGTATAAAAGGTAGAAATCTCCAAGCCGTTGACCTTGAGCACTGATATTGAACAGAGTTCAACAGGCTATGAGGTGATTACATCTGCATTGGAAGCGTCAGCAGACTCTCGTTGTCTCTCCGTTCAATTTGAGATCGAGCAATCGCGCTTGCGAAACTTCATTCGAGCGGCTAGACTTTCGGACGGAGCGGGTGAGGACGGTGTGGACCGGATGTTTTTCACCAATTCAACGGTCTTGCTGAACATCCTGTCTGAGATCAAGCTTGCACTGGCACATTTTGCACGCAGTGAAGGGTCCCGAGAGGCCTTGCCGCGCGGATATGAGAATCCTATCATCACAACCGATTTGGGTGAAAGCTACAGCTCTCTTCTCAATAGGCTCTCGGTAAATTTGCGAAGTGCACCTGAATCTCTCGGCTTGATCCGCAGCTTCACGTGGAGCGTCTTTCGAAAGAGCGAGTCTGAGAAGGTCCTACAAAGGCTCGGGCGATTCAACGACTTTTTGCACGAACTTCTAGATGCCCGACAATTGTCTATTGTGCAAGAGCAGCAGCATCAAAAATATATGGAGCTTGTTCAGATGCGAAACTCGCTAGATGATATTCGAAAGTTGACGGAGATAGCTCAAGCCTCCAAGAACATCCATAGTCGGTCCAATGAATGGCAGCAAATTATTGACGCAGAGCTGGGAAACCTAGCTGCTTTCAAAACCCTGTCTACTTCCCTGCTGACAAGTCAGACATACGTTGCTGGCGAGACTAGGATCGAACCCTCTCGAATAAAGGTCCAAACAACAGTGACTGGACAGCAGGACCACCCACGGGCAACCTACACATCTAGTAGTAACGACGAAAATGAGGTGTGGATCAATTGGCAGGATAAGGAAATTCCCAACGACGATCCTACATCAACGTCAATCTCTCCCATAGAAGAACTCACCATTTTACTTATGGCCCCAAAGCCAGACGATTTCTGTATTCCGACCTGTCTAGGATATAGCGTCCTGACACAAGGCAAAGGACAAGCTCGCCCTGCTCTCATCTTTGAGAACCCCAAGGGCATCGACCCACAAGTTCAACCAGTATCTCTCCTTCAGGCTGTGCAAACATACCCCAGACCATCTCTCACAGATCGAATAGCAGTAGCTCACAAGATTGCCCAATGCTTGCTCTACCTCCATACTGTCAACTGGTTACACAAAGCTCTGCGGAGCTCCAATATTCTCTTTTTCCCGTCCCCAGATACCCACCTCGACGTTCGCTTCCCTTATATGACTGGCTTCGACAACTCGCGCCGTTCACGATTCAACGAAACCACGAGTGAAGTGCCACGCGAGGGCCGCATGGAAGTCTATCGTCACCCTGACACTCAAGACGACGGTCCCACGCTCTCATACCGCAAGACCTTCGATATATATAGCCTAGGTCTCATCCTAGTCGAGATAGCTTTCTGGAAGCCAATTGTATCCATTATGGGGATCGAAGAGACGGTGGATCGATCACCCAGGGCCACGAGCAATGTTCAGGAGCGTTGGCTAACTTCGGATCCGGGGCTCTTGATATCGCTCCGAGCAGAGGTGGGGGAGAAGTACGCTGGTGCAGTTGAATTGTGCCTGAAAGGCAGGGACGCCTTTGGGATTGATCGAAAGGATGCTGAAACGAGCGCAGACACGGGTCTGAGGATTCAGCGAGAATTCAACGCCAAGATCGTAAGAGTACTTGCTGAGATTGTCGTTTGAAGTCAACGGCTTTCGAGTGTAAGCGCCTACACAAGTAGATAGGCGGCAATGTGTCTGTGTTCAGAGGTTTCCAGGATGACCGGACGGCTGATTAGTAGTGAAGATTTAAACACAAGGACTTATTGAAATGGGAAAGAAGAGTAGGCTACTGGGCGATATGAATACCTTAAGATACATGCTGCCAAGTATTTCAAACGGCCGAGCTAGATTCCGCCTCGCATAGCCAGATACTCTATCGAACACGGTACCTCAGCCCTACGAGTATCCATGTCATAGCTCTCGACATCCACATCTCCACCTCCATAACCTTTCCCCCCATCGCCATTTCCACCCACAAAACCCAACATGCATATTCCCTACCTCCTTCACCTCCTCCCCACCCTCGCATCCGCCCTCACCCTCACCCTCTCCGCCCCCCCCAACATCCCCGCCCTCCCCCCCTCAACCCGCGCCATCCTCACCACGCACGGCCAGCGCATCCAAGCGCCCGTGACGCGCCGCAACACGTTTGAATTCCGCAACCTGACGGCGCCATCTACTTCGGGCCCGGATTCCTCGGCGGTGGCAGGCGCGGGGAAAAGGACCGTGACGTATCTGCTGGATATCGCGTGTCGGGACTACGACTTTTTGAGCTACGGGGTCGATGTGGGGGGTGATGGGGCGGTGAAGGTGTATAGGGTTAGTAGGGGAGGTGGGGTCGTGGGGGAGAAGGTGGTGGTTGGGGAGGAGGCGGTGGAGGTGAGGGTGCTGAGGGGGAGGGAGTTTTATGAGGGGAGGGCGGGCTGTGAGTGGGCTTTTGCTACTTTTTTATCCTTTTCTCGATGGGCATGTGGAGGGTAAAGACGGGAGAAGAGAGGGGAGGCTGTAGGATTGGGCAAATGGGATGTTGTTGCTGATACGTCAGATGCAGTTTCGCCGTTGGACCTACTCAAGAACCCGATGATTCTGATCGCGGTGGTGGGATTGGCCTTTGTGGTCGGGATGCCGTATTTAATGGACAGTAGTACGCTTTCCTCTTTCCTCCTCACTGCCATCCCGCTCCCCCCACGATGACTATTCTCGCTGACATTCTCGTGCTCGACAGTGGATCCGGAGATGAAGAAGGAATTTGAGGAACAGCAGAAGAAGAGCATACTGAGCGGTGGAGCCAGCACGGCGAATCCGCTGCAGAATTTTGATATGGCGGGGTGGATGGCGGCGAAGACGTCGGGGAGGGGTGCCGAGTCTGGCGATGAGGGAAGTGGGAGCGGAGGGGCTGTGAGGAGGAGGTGATGATGGGTGGTAGGGGGTAAGGTGTATATGATGTAGCTCTAGACATGTCATTTGTGGGTTTCCGTTCATTCTCTGCCGCAAGCCAATACCAATTCTAGCTTACTCCACCCTATGAGAAGATACTTCCAAATCACCACCGGATCCCACAGCGCGCATAACTTCATCCTTGTGTAGCATTAGACGGCCTGATCCTCAAGACTCAGTGCGGCCATACCACCATAGCATAACGCGGGTCACCGGACCTTAATACATGAACTTTCCCACGCTAACAACCATTGCCAACTTGCAACTCAGCACTAGCTTTCACTCATCTCAACAATGCCTTTCCTGGTCTCCGACTTATACGATGACCACATTTGTGCAAAGTCTCCCTAAAATTGCTACTTTGCACCTCTTCGTTGCCTCAAGCCCTACGTCTCTCCAGCACACAACCTTCACAATATGTCAATCTGACAGGCAAAATAGACGTCCCAACATCTGAGACTTCGGGTCATGAACCAACTATCTTGCCTCCGGCGCCTGGAGGATCTTCCGAGCGAGGACTGGAAGTGAGTGAACAGTTGGATCCGAAAGGAAAGCTGCTTGCCGCCAAGACGAAGTACTCTGGGCGGGAGGGGCTTCCTGTTTCGGACTGCAGGTAGGATAGCTGATGGGGATTGATATTGCATATAGAAACCCTGATCTGCATGGCTATAAATCGAGCTGCAGCTGAGGAGATCCAAGGATGTTATCGTTCTCAGAAGAGGATTCACCCACTGGAGCAGCACCAGCTGGTACTGTATGTTCCGGAACTGCAAGTGTATTGAGACGAGCTATCTCAGCCTCTAAAGTGTCGATCATCGATGCAAGCTCACTACTTCGAGAGCATAATTCAACCTGCACAGCTTTCAGCGCGTCTTTGGAATGTCCAAACGTATACCTGCGCCATCCCTGCTGCAATTTTCCTTTTATTGACACTGTTACGTTGATGCGCGGTTCAGAGTCCGCGAGGACAAGAGCAAGTTGGAATGCACGTTTGAGCTCGCTCTGCTCATTCAATTTGTTGGCTTGCCATGACCTACATCAAAATGCGGGTTAGCAACTGATCCCGATGTTTATCAGGCTTACTACCAGAGAAAGTGGCACTGTTTTGTATATGTGTCCTTCGTGATCTGGGGTCCTTCTGGGTGGGTAGCCACCAAAATTGCCACTTTCTCGGATAGTTGGCCTATGTAATCATCAAGACTCCAACAAAGCCTACATTGGTATTGCCCACGCATGGGGTAATACCTGTAGATGCAACGTACAACCAAGGGTCTCCTCCGTAATGTGGGAAATAAATAGACCTGATCACTCACCACTCAGCTCTTGTATAAAGGTTCTGGTCATCTGGTAAGCGGCTCCCTCGGAGAAGCCATCGAAGAGTTTTGGACCATTCTGCAGAATTGTGTACACCACCGATTCCCACAGACGTACCCATGGCTTCCACGGTGGGCTCAATGTCTCTCTTTCGGGATTTTTGCTGTGAAAGCGGCGGACCACACAGGATGTCAGGATACAAATGCTCAGTGATATTGGGCGAAGTGCCTTCATCGGACGGTAGGAAGCAGAGATGGGCCTCAGCTGAGGACAGTTTGAA
>JAEUBB010000059.1:1754-12999 GCA_018257885.1 Parmelia sp. 050094
AGCTGAGCGTCGTGTTGAATTTTGATGGACTTGGAATCCTTTCGCGGTCCATGCAGTCGAGCTCATGCGAACGTTTTGAAGAATTGTCTCCAGTTCTTGCATTTCTGCAGCGAGAGCGGAGAAACGTGCCCAGCGCTCGTCGCCAACGACTCCTGCAATCCGTCCTTTAGCAGTGAGGCGTAAATCAGCATTGTCGGCGCGAGCGCTCATTCGGTACTCGCTCCGAGATGTAAACATGCGGTAAGGCTCAGTGACGCCCTTAGTAATGAGGTCATCGATCATGATTCCAATGTAGCCATCGCCTCTACCCATGGTCATTTGAGCCTTTCCCTGCGATGCAAGGCCAGCATTAATGCCGGCAATGATACCTTGAGAAGCCGCCTCTTCATAGCCGGTAGTACCATTAATTTGACCAGCCAAGAAAAGACCAGAGATTAACTTGGTCTCGAGGGTTGATCGTAGGTTACGAGGATCAACGTAGTCGTACTCAACCCCATAGCCTGGTTGCAGCATCTTAACATTCTCGAGCCCACTTATAGTATGAAGCATTGCATCCTGTGCAGCCGCAGGTACCGTCATAGAAATGCCGTTGGGATATACTACATTGTTATCGAATCCTTCGGGCTCGAGCCATATCCTGTGACTGTCCCTGTTCCCGAACCGGATTACTTTCGACTCGAGAGATGGACAATATCGAGGTCCCTTGACCGTTTCTCGTATATGAATGCTCTGGTCCAAGTTGTCTTGGATAATCTTGTGAGTCGCGGCGTTAGTCTGTGTTCCGTAACAAGAGAGCTGGAGTTGAACAGCAACTGCATCGTTGAGGTATGAAAATGGTACGGGAGGTTCCTCGCCAGGCTGATCTTCAAGTCGTGAGAAGTCTATAGTATTTTTGTCGAGTCGAGGGGGAGTGCCCGTTTTCAATCTGCCCAATTGGAACCCTGCGTCTCGCAGAGATTTGCTGAGTCCAAACGTAGCGGCCTCGCCCATTCGTCCACTAGGATATACATCTAGACCAATATGAATCTCTCCCCCAAGGAATGTGCCGGTCGTGATGACAACTTTCTGGCAGTCGAGGACCTCACCAGATTCAAGCCTAACGCCGACGATTCTCTGGTGAGAGCTATCAGCAGCTGGCGCAGTCACAATGTCCGCAACTTTCCCCTCCAAGACTCTCAACCCCGGTGTAGCCAGTATCTCCGCCTTCATTTCTCTCTTGTAAATTTCTCGGTCGATTTGTGCCCTCGGTCCCCATACAGCTGGGCCCTTCGTTCTGTTCAGGACTCTGAAGTGCACCCCCGCCTTGTCGACGATACGACCGCATAATCCATCCAATGCGTCGATTTCACGTATCATTGTACCCTTGCCAATACCACCAAACGAAGGATTGCAGGAGCAGACGCCTAAATTTGATAAGGATGGAGTCACCAGGGCTGTGTGTGCGCCTGATCGAGCTGCGGCGGCCGATGCTTCTGTTCCAGCATGGCCACCACCAATGACTACGACATCGTATACTCTGGAAGCGATCAATATCGGGGGGCGAAGCGGTTGAAAGTGCAATCGGGTAAGACGGCGTACCTGGAACGTTCACTGATAGTGGCAAAACCGCGGCTTGACGAGACAAGTATTGACCGTACACGAGGACTGTGACCCCAGCGCAGGAGCGCCATAGGTCGGAATGGTGCGCTCATCGTACGCGGCGTCAAACGGTACGATGAAAAGAATTATGGAAAGGGCGAGAGGTAAGCCAAATTATATACTTTAACTTTTGGACGTACCACTGATGGCGCTAAGCTCAACTGAGCCTCCATATTTACAATTTACTCATTTCAATTTACCCTGCTGAAGTATCTAACACACACCACTAAGGTACGTCATAGTATCTCTCTTCATTTTGTCTGCTCCTCCTAGCAGTTACTACAGGTTCCTATCTCGTCCTAGCAAATTTTTTGGGAAGATGATGCCCTTGCTTTGACTTTCCTTGCGAGCCCAGTATGCCTTACCGTCTTGTATTCAAATTCTCTTTTACGCGGAAGGATTTCTGGCAACACTGAGCAGGCCCCCCGCCAAATCTGAAGAAGGTCGATATTCAGGTCGTCATGCAGAAAAGAAGAAAAGAAGAAAAGGAGATAGTAAGAGACATAGCCATGACCGCAGGAATGGATATCTAACTTTAGCTTACCTGTCTTAGGACCAGTGCATAGCAATATATGGGCATAAGTATCACAAGCAGACTAGGAAGCTGAATGAACGAAGAAGAGCTACATTAAGATCCAGATAGTGTGCGTGGAGATCAATTAAGCTGCACGTCTTCCATTGTATAAGGAGTTTGCATCGCGTCGAATGCCACTTCCGTGCTACTTCCGACCTGCTTCCCTCCTCAGCCTCGCCGATGCAGACGAAATTCCAGCATCTGGCCAACTAGATACAGCATCCTCAACCTCTTCCAGAAATGTTGTGCTATTGTGAATGCTTGTCGTACCAAGGACAACCCTCACACCCGGTGAACTAGCATTGACCTGGGCCACCATCTTGGCCTCTTCATAAGTCGCACCTCCAATGATGAAGATTATGATATCCTGTGGCTTGTCTCTTGTCGTTCCGCCTCCCTCGACGAAAGGGTACTGCTGCTCTTTCAGCCGCGCTTTGATCAAGTTCTGTAGTGTTGCTTCTAAGCGGGGAGAATGCTGAGTATATACATTTTCGACCCCTTTGAGACCTTTGAACCTATCGCGAGCTCCAGAAAAGATCGAGGAAGATTCAAATAGGTCAGAGAACCCTCCAGCGGCAGGAGCCGCTTGAAGAGAATGATGATACGCAAGCAACATCTTAACCAAATCCACTCGGCGTGCGGGAACATTGCCAGCAGCAGTGAGGAGATCCAGTAGCATTGGTAAAGCATTCGAAGGATGCTTCTCGTAGCGAAGGGAGTATAGCGCTACAAGGCGAAGCTTGCTGTCCGTGGGAATCTGAGGTGACGAGATAAGTCTTTGTACGCTCTGAGAGATTGTTAGTAAAGGGTAACGCTTGGTGGGAAAGACTAAATGGGGGCACCTTGACATCGTTTGCATGACTATCATTGCAAGCAAGACTTTGCTCTAGCTCGCTCACATCTAGTAGGCCATCCCCCCCGACACGCCTGCTAAGCTCCCCAACTAAAGTCACATGCTTACTGACATTACCAGACAATTTCCTAAACTCAGGAAAATCTTCGACGAATCTCTTCATGTCCGCAATGGACTCAATTGCAGCGTTACTTTTCGTTTTGGACTGGTACTGTTCCACATACTCTTTGATGTTTCCACCTAGGTCACCAAAATTGAGGTACATGTTTTTCTTGAAAAACGGATCCTGGTCTTGCGACAGTACTATTTCCTTGAGTTCTGGTCGAATATCCGGCACGTCACTCAAGTCAACTTTTCCATTGTAAATTCCAATAAGCTCATGTACCATAGCTTGATATGTCCACTGGGTTAAGAGAGGGGTGATAGGGTCGTCTCTCCGGTCCAGTATGAGCAATATTGGGGGGGTGTCTGTCTTCCTGAAATCGAAAAGTTGCTCTTCCTGCGCCATCTGATACCGCACCTCTGTGGCTAACTTCTTTGCCATTAAGCTATTCTTCTCGAATCGTATCAATGGCTTCTTCTTTAACGATAATAAGAGGGCTATCACACCCTCACTACATCTTTGGAGTGAATCGGGGTTCCAAATGTCGGGACTACTGGCCCAGAGGCGCTGCTCAGGGAAACCAAGGTCGAGATTGAATAAGTCGGGATTCACAATGATGTAGTCGGCAAAGTATTCTTGAATAGTCTTGACAACTTCGTTATTGTCTGCTTCGGCTAGTCTCTCCAAAGAAGACTTGCGGATAACGTTGCTGAAGTCTATTAAGCAATATTAAAATCTGAACGGCAATTGTGCCAAGTCTCTATGTTCTTACATATTGCGTATTCCCCGTACTTTGGATCCCGAATTTCATTGATCAAATGTTGTATTGAGTCCGCCGACGGCCGAACGAAACATATGCAGCGCAAATGGCGCATTTTCTCTCGCGAGGCATTATCAAGGCGACTGGATGGAACTATCAGCGCGAGCTCTTAATGGTTGCTTGGAGGACCTACTCGACAAGATATACCTCATGATTGAGCAGGGCTGATTGAGTTATGGCGGTGGAAATAATAGAGATCTTTACGGATGTCAGCCCAAATCGGTTGCATCTCAATAGCCCTAGACTCGCACTGTCTCACTATCGAGCAAGAGAATCTTCATCTTCGCGGACGAAGATGCCAAAGCGGTGTCCCCGGCCGACACCATCTTGGATATATAACCGGAGACTGCTGAGACCACGTCCATGATTGCAGTGGATGGCAGTAGACACAAGAGGTAGCTTCAGAGTCATTGGTCTCCTTGGCTGAAGGTATGTATTGGCAGTATGTTGCAATGACGTTTTGAGAGCTGGGATGAAATTGTTGCTGAGGGAGTGTCTCTCCACCTCTCCCGCATTGCTTCCCTGAGGCCTGAGCCCTAAACCCTGAGCCCTAAGCTTTGAACCCTGCAAGCTGCGTGGGAGCATGGCTGCATCCCACCGCGCCGCCAAGGCTAGGCGCGTCCACTTTTCTCCAGTGCTAGGGCCCATGAGGGCGCCTTTTCACTGCTTCATGGGTCCCACTCCCAACAGAATCGATTCATGTGACTTGCAACAGGCCACGCAGTCTTACCTGCAATGCCTTCGAGGAGATAGGCCCATTCCTCGTCATCATCAGCTGTTTTCCTGCCATACCCAAAATGTTGCCCTATATCAACACTCGTGTGCACCACCGTCCAAGTCTTATAGAGGTGCAGTAGGCTAATGGCATCACAGCGTTCCAGCATGCCAGCTCTGCAACCGGGGCTTCAGTTGATGAACGTGAGAAACTTTCACATGTCGTGCTCTCGCTATCGCAACTGCTAAGTCGTAGCAGTGAAGCTCATCACCTCTTTCCTCCTCTCCTACCCACTTGCTGGACTCCTCAAGCGTATACCCGATGCCAAACCTTACCAGAAAAATTCCTTTATCATTGCGTACCCTACAGTGTCCACTCATCATCCTGGACCCTTCTGACCAGTGCCTAGGGTCTCGCTGTTCTACCTGGTTGGATTGTTCGACCTTTGGTCTGGCATCCGCACTCTATTCATCAGCTCGGCGGGGGCATACCTTATTGCTTCATACGTGGATTCGCCTTTCATGCCATGGATAGGGTTTGTATTTGTTATGGGCCACATGTCCTTAAGCCATATTCATCGTCAATTTGTCAATGCGCCTGACAAAGTCGATATCACTGGTGCGTCTGCAAGAATGATACCAAGGATGAGTGCCTGCTCACTACGGAATTAGGGGCACAAATGGTGTTAGCCATGAAGGTAAGCCTCCGAGTGCCTTACAAGGTGCTTAGTGTTCAGAGATCTTACTACGAATAGCTTACGGCCTTCTGCTGGAATGTACAAGACGGCCGGCTACCGCAGAAGGATCTTGCAGACTTTCAGCGCGAAAGAGCCATCCCTCAGCTTCCAAGTCTTCTCGACTTTGCTGGTTATGTCGTAGGTTCCCACCTCTGTACAAGGGAGCGTCTCTAAGTAAATGAAGCTTTTCTTTCCCTCCCTATTCGCCGGTCCCTCGTTCGATTTTGTCGATTATCAACGATGGATTGAAACCACCATGTTTGAGATACCAGTAGGGACGGATCCATCAGCAGCACCAAAAACGCGCAAGAAGCGAAAGATCCCTCGCAGTGGTACTCCAGCTGCCATCAAGGCGGTCGTTGGGCTCGCATGGATCTTCTTGTTCCTCAAATTTGCTGGCTGGTACAACAGCAGTCTTGTCCTGGGAGACCAATACATGAAGTATGGCTTCTTGAGACGGGTTTGGATTTTAGAGATGCTAGGCTTTTCCACCCGCATGAAATACTACGGCGTCTGGTATCTTACAGAAGGCGCATGCATTCTCTCGGGTTTGGGCTACAAAGGCGTGAATCCAAAAACGAATAAAGTAGACTGGAATCGTTTACAGAATGTAAATCCTTGGGGTATCGAATCAGCACAGAACTCGCGCGCCTACCTCGAAAATTGGAACATGAACACTAACAACTGGCTACGAAATTACATGTATCTGAGGGTGACCCCCAAAGGCAAGAAGCCGGGCTTTCGAGCCAGTCTGGCCACATTCATAACCAGTGCTTTCTGGCACGGCTTTTACCCCGGATACTACCTAACATTCGTTCTGGGAGCGTTTTTGCAAACCATCGCTAAAAGTAAGTCTCCGAGCCAGCATTGGACACGTTTTGTTCACAATTCATCATGCGTCCCTCCAATTTCACTTTGTGGCCGCCATCGACACGTGCTCGATGTGTCATGCCATTGGCCATGAGCTTTCATAGTCTGCTAACCATACAGCCAGATTTTCGACGCCATGTACGGCCTTTTTTCCTCACTCCTGATGGGCAACGTCCAACGCCGTACAAGATATATTACGATGTTCTCTCATACATTGCCACTCAAACGGCGTTTTGCTTTACCACGGTGCCCTTCGTTCTCCTTACCCTTCCGGACTCGCTCCTCGTCTGGATCCGCGTCTATTTATATGCCATCTTTGGGGCGGCTGCGTCAATGGCCTTCTTTGCCTCCCCGGCTAAGCTCTGGCTTAGCAAAAGGCTAAGGAAGAGGAACCAAAACGCGCTGCGACCAAAAGAAACGGCAGAGCATCCACTAATGGGCTTGCCAAGTGATCCAGTAGGAGACATTGACGAGGCTGTCAGGGAAATCAAAGACGAAGTTGAAGCGAGGAGAAGAAGGGGCCAAAGCATCAGTATACCTACTGGTGGCGACATGAAGTCTGCTGTAGAGGATAAGCTTGGAAAAACGATATAGAAGCACTTTTTGTGCTTCAATGCACCGGCTTATCTCTTTAATAGCAGAGGCCACTAGCTCACGCGATTTCTCTCCGTCTTTATTGAGGTCCGCGCCAATGAAATTAGCGAGAAGACTTAATCTACACTCGTGACGTTGCCACGCAGAGATGTATGCGCTTGCGCTTGGAAACCTGGACATCAGTATCATCTGTTCAATTGTATAGATCGCTTTCTTCTTTGACACCTATTCCTTACCTCTTGTCGTCCTTTAACTGCCTCCAGTATGGTTCATTCCCTGTCAGTTCTTTCTCTGATGAGCAACACCTCCCTCTCCATCACGCTAGACTGTTGGGGGCAAAATCCACCCCAGGCAGCCCAACTGCCACTGCTCACCTACAAAGAATGCAAACAAGCTATCCGCGACATACCCATGGGCGAAAAGGCCCTCGCGCCATTTTCATTCGGCAGAGACCCCAGCGCAGGCTTCACGGTGCCCTACGCGTGGCCTTATGGCAGTTGCGCCGTCCAAATCGACGTTTTGCAGGAGGACGACAAGGAGAGCTCGACGTTCGCGGCCATCTTCAAGCGGGCGTTTGACGTTGCTGTCGAATGCGTCATCAAACCGCCGCATCTTGGCGGGCAGGGATTTGTGGGGGAAGACGGGCGGCTCAAGGTGTCTATAACTGGGGCTCATCCTGCGGCGTCTCCGGCGGGGCTGTCGGTGGATACGTCTTGAGATGCACACCGTGCCGGGATGCTTGTGCGATGAGGTTGCAATGAAGGCGGCCTACACATCATCGCCGCTTGTCTCTACACAGTCGTGTGACCCCATTTGCAAGCACTTGATAGGCGTATGCCCTTTTCATCCACTCGGATCGATCCCCCTTCCTACTGATATAATGCTGTGGACATATTCGTACATAGAGTGTAATTGACACCGTCAAGCTTTTCTGCTCCCGTGAGGCCGTGGACCCTGACGACTCGAAACCGGTCTGTCTACGTATCAGATGACATGGATTGGGCTCTTGAACTTGGTCGTTGATCGTTTTCAATGTTACTATGGAGGTCTGCACCGAAAGTCCTGGCCGCCAAGGCCGTACACTCCGAGGGAATCACACCCTGAAATGACCACACTTCGAGAGAATATCACCCTTTTAAAATCATATTGAAAGGAATAGGATCTTAGAACAGATGTACTCCTATGGAATTATACCTCAAGGAGACTATATCCCAGGGATACTATACCCCTAAAGAAACTCTCCAATTAGGGCTGTCACTGGTGCTGTCCAGGACTTTCGGTGCAGACTTCCGTAGGATCAGAAGTCACCACCTCAAAGATTCTCCGATAGTGGTCACGGTGGTAAAAACTTCTGAAAGATGGGGAGTTGAAAAAGGCAGATTTTCAGCCAGATGTAAATGCAGCGAAGTAGACGTCGACATTCCTAAAGTACTTTGCATTTCGCGCAGCACTCCTACTCCTAAGTCCTACTAGCACTAAGTCCGTCTATACAACCACGGGAAGTAGAAAGTAGAAAGATGGAATCAAAGAGCAATCAGAAAAAAATTTCATTGTTGCTTAAACAAGATTAACAATTGATTAGCTAAGGTAGGTAGGCTAAAACGCTAGATAGATAGGCTAAAGTGAAGAGTGCAAATTCATATCTACATGCTCGCTCATCGCTGCGTACACTCCGTAGTCAGACAACTTCATTCTCATACAAATCTCATGATGGAAATCCATAGTGAGGAAATACAAGCATAAAAGCCAAGATAGCGTGTTATAATCCGTTAGTCAATTTTGGTGTCGTAGTCGGGTCGTTTGCGTGTCATCTCCATCCGCTCAACGAGCAGCAACCGTTACGAGGGCGATAATTGCAATAATGATCAGCACTCCGAATCCAGATATGATGCGATTGATGTTCCGCCACCATCTCGCATTCTCGTATCGCGCCTCGTCAACAGCTCCCAATTGCTTCTCAAGATCTTCAAGCACCTGAGTCTGGCGAGTTACGTCTTTTCCCTTCGCGTCAATGATCGTCGGCCTTGGAGGCAGCGGCAGAAAGGCTGCAACAAACCATGCTTTTGGGGCGGTCAGCAATGTATCAACGTGTTCATGAGAAAGGTCCAAGTTACCTAGCGGGAAGATGAACCCAACAGCGAAGAGTAATATTTGGGCCGTCCTTTTACTCGGCGCGTTTCCCTCAGCTTGTTCATCCAAACTTGGAGCCTGGAAGATGGTTCGCCGTCTGCCAAGAGATGCTCTATTCTGCCACAGGTGTGGGGACCAATTAGGAGATATTCTGTGCCGCGGGAGACCTGAGATCTCAGCCAGGTCGAGTGCTGGGGGTCGTACCCGTCCAATAGCCAAGGAGCTCTGTCGTCGATGATCATTTGTATCTTTAGCGCGGGTCCGAGGGCGGAACATGCTTAGCGAAATCCTCTCTGTCGAAGTCGACGGACGTCCGTCTACACGATCTTTTGATGTTGAAGTGGCAGATAAGGGACGGGCATAGTAAGCTCTGTCCATGAATTTAGCAAACGGTTCATGCGCGGATTCGGACCTCTGTGCAAAGTCTTACTTGGCCCAAGCTGGAATACTGTCCCGGAAAAAGCTGGCTCTTGACCCACGCTTAGTGACCATGCTGTATCGATTGTCTCCGGATGCGGCGCCCAGATACTCTGAACCCCTTGATCCTGGTATTGGCGGTAGCGGAGTTGGCAGGTCGTCATCTGGCTCGTTCACAACGCGAATAGTCGAGCCGGTAACGTCTCTTCTAGGGATTGCAGGTTGGTCTGGCAAATGGACTAGATCCGAGCTTTCTCGGGTTGGCGTCTGACTCGGCAATGGAGGCATATCTAAGCTTCCTCGAGCGTCCATAGCCGTAAATGAAGACTTGCTCAAGCGAGAGGATTCTGGAAGCCATGTTGTATGACTGCTCCTTCCCTCTGATTGTGAGCTGGTCCCTTCAGATGGGACGGTAGAAAGATGGGGGTTCCAACGATCTTGGTGGCGCTCTAACGTCCGAGATGGACGTTGAGGTGTGGAATTTGGCGGCTCCACCCTATGTAGGAATCGAAGTCAGCGTGTCTTTGACTAACAAGTCATTCAAAATCTACGCAGCTCGAGGATGCAATGTTATAAGCTTAGTTTCAGCCTAAATTGTTAATCCTCATGCTGCACGAGCCGGAAATACCACAGTGTCATGGTTTAGAGCGTTCTGTAGTCCGTCACACTCGTTTCAAGCCTAAGATTACTGCAAGGATTGTGTTTACTCCAGCAGAAGACCTAGGAAGCACCCTGGGCTTCTTGCACCCGGCAACCTTACTTTGCAACCCAAATAATGGAATCTAACTAAAGAAAAGAATGATTTTGGAATTTACGTACCACGACGCAGACGCTGACGGTGGCCTTATGACAGGATATTGAAGGTTCACGGAATTCTGGCTGGATGCATGCAGATTTGCATACAAGGGGACAGAGGAAATCCGCCTTTCATGGGGCACCGTGTGACCGGTTGTGACTGGCGAGCTCGGCGATATTGGGGAGACTGGCGAATCCCTTTCTCCTGTGTCCCTGGCGATTGGCTTTTGTGGGGTTGACAAAGACAGATTAGATTTCGAGGAGCCTGGTCGAGCTGTGTGTGGAAAGGCGGAATAAGAGACTTGCTTCCTTCCATCTCGGTTTTTCCTGACAATAACAGTCCCGGTGGAATTCGAAGATGAGAGGGACCCATCAGAGTCCTTTGAGACAGGCTGGTGGGGAACATCCGTTTGGTTCGCTGTCTCGTACAAATTTAAGTTCTCGAAACCAGGAGAAATGCTAGGAAGCTGGACAATATCATCGGACAGGCGACTGTCATCATATTCGATGCCTTCATCCATTGCAAGAAAGCTTGTGCTTGTATCAGGTCCTGACTGGGTCCTCTGGATGGGACTATAGAAGGAATCTTTGGTATCAGCGCTTCCGCTTCCATGTTGTAGATGTAGTATTGCGGTGTTCGAAGGGTCCTCATTATCATTATCTGTTTCACTTTGCAGCTCTCCGTCGTTCGAAGCACCCACCACAGGGCCAAAAGTCGACCCCTGTCCGTCGTAGGCTTTAGGCGAGAGAATGTGGGAAGGCTTGGTAGGAAAGGGACTGCTTTCATAGATTGGCGCCTGAGGGTCTCCAATGATGCGAAGTGTTGGTGACGCTCTTTCATTAGTATGGGAGTCAGATCGTTCGTGGAGTGCTGCCCGTCGGGGTGGAGAGCCCTTGGAAGGGCGTGGAGGTATGTTCATGCTGGATCGCAGGTTGCATAACGTCGATGCTTTGATGACGGACTGGCTTCTTCATAGGCAGGTGGCCGGTGGAATCGACT
>JAEUBB010000059.1:16769-29894 GCA_018257885.1 Parmelia sp. 050094
ATGGCCATGAACCAATAACCCAATTCCCATCTGCTTGCTCCCTCACTCTCTTCCGTGCAATCTAACGAAACAAAACACCCTCCTTGAGATTTGCCGCGTCAGCATGAGTATCTCTTAAGACCATGTCTTCAATCCTAATAAACCAAATCCACTTCTGCTCTCCTTCTCTACCCACCCTTTTTCTTTTGGAATACCTGTTCTATCATCGTTTATTATCATCATCACACACTCCTATGTTACCTTAAGCCCAATAACATCAAAGCATGAAAGGCTCTTTCGTTACTTTTGCTCTGGCAGCAGGACTTAACTCAGCAGCCATTCAACTCTTCCAAGACAGTGCTTCACCGGCGGTTGTGACTCTAAGTACGCACAAGAAGGTAGTGCCCGATCCTATTCAAAGAGATGCGCTACGCCGGAGACAAACGGTTACCGAGACACTTGACAACGGGGTAAGCACGAATTCTCGCATGCACGCTGTTAGTGAGTGTGGCAGTCTCAGACGCTGATATTGCCCCTCTTGTACTCGGATCGGATTGGGAGCCCGGGCAAGGCGTTGGATAACTTACCTCGATGCTGGTGATTCATGGTTCTCAGGGCGCATGCCCTCATGGCTCCACTACTCCTGATCGCTTGCCTGTTCATACGTCGATCTCTGGGGCTGACTCTGCTAAATAGGAAACACTTTACTATGCCAATGTCAGCCTGGGGACGCCAGCCCAAGATCTAAGGCTACATATTGACACCGGGAGTAGCGATTTGTGGGCAAACGCAAGATCGTCAGATACCTGCACATACCGGAGTTCTTGTTCCGAGGGAGGGACCTATGAAGCAAATTCGTCGAGTACATACAAGTACCTCAACAGCGACTTCAACGTGTCCTATGTTGATGGCTCCGGAGCTGCAGGGGATTATTGCACGGATACACTCAGCATTGGTGGACAAACCTTGACTGGCTTGCAGTTTGGCATTGGCTATGAGTCAACATCAGTCGATGGAATTCTCGGAATTGGATATGTTGCAGACGAAGCACAAGTCAATACCGCCCACTTAAAGTCCTATGCAAACCTTCCCCAAGCTCTAGTCAATGCTGGATTTATCAAGTCAAACGCATATTCTTTGTGGCTAGATGACCTCGAAGCAAATACCGGCTCAATCATCTTTGGGGGTGTGGATACGGACAAGTACACCGGTCAACTCCAGACGTTACCCATACAGAAAGAATTCGACGAGTACGCAGAATTCATCATCACACTGAGCAGCATGAGTATCGTCAATGGTGATGAAACTCAGAGCTTGAATACCGACCTTCCCACTGCAGTCATTCTGGACAGTGGAAGCAGCTTGACGTACCTACCCAACACGGACGCAATCTATACAGCGTTGAATGTCGAATACAGTCAACAGGACGGGGCTGCATTTGCCAGTTGCGACCTCGCCAACGAGAACATTACCCTGGACTTCAAGTTCACATCCCCGACCATCTCAATCCCCATCAGCGAGCTGATCCTGAGCATTGACAGTGTCGAGGAAGGCCGGGCATATTCCAACATAGGCGACAGCGGTGATGGCTCGTACATATCTGGTGGCAGCGACGACATCTGCCTCTTCGGTATTGCTCCATCCCAAGGCTCAACATCCGTGCTAGGTGATACTTTTCTTCGCTCGGCTTACGTAGTATATGACCTTGCGAATAATGAGATATCCCTTGCTCAGACCAACTTTAATTCGACAACTACCCACGTTGTCGAAATTGGGACGGGCACGGGCAGTGTGCCTGACGCTGTGCAAGTAAATAGCGCCATTGAAGCCTCCGTCACGCAATCAGGAGGTGCTCGAATTGCAGGTGTCTCCGCCACGGTGACGGGAGGATCGATAGCGACTGGCACAAGTGGCGTTGTTTCTTTACATGTGCCGTACGAGGTTCTCGCAGCAGCTGCCGGTCTTTGGGTAGCTCTTGCATGTGTATAGTCCTTTTTCTTGCGTCAGATGGTCACAGCATTCCGTCGCTGGTTGGAGCGACATTGAGAAAGCGTTGGACAGATTGATTTAGCGATTACGAGATGCACGTAGATTATGAGATCATAAAATGAGAAGACAAGATTTGGAATTTCACCGGTATTATGTATTAGCGTACGAGTATCGACTCGTGCACAATTTGCCAAGTGACCAACAGAAACCAACAGATTAGAGTACGACAGGGAAACTCGACGTTTTCAATCTTCTCATCATGTCGCGATCATCAAAAATTCAGAAAACGATTGCTAGACAGGAAGAGAAGTAATCCACCAATTTCTTCCAAACTACGATTACTGTTGTCCCAAATCGGGCCTGCTCTTTTCCATGCTGACCTTTTGGCAATCACAGAATCTCAGAAGGCAATTACTATGAGGCACATCAGCAACTGCGAGTCGTTGCTTCCCGTTACGTCAAGTCTTCCGACTGGGACTCAGCTACTGATATCCTCTACGGCGGCGCACTGGCTCTACTGAAAGCGGGACAAGGTGGCAGCGGTGGAGACCTGGGATGTTTCCTCGTTGAGGTGCTAGGGAAGGCAGAGAAAGGGTGCGGCGCTGGCGAGAAAGGTGCGTGCGGATTTGGTCTGGTGGAGACACTCGAGTGACGACGGGGGAGGATGATTGGAATGAATCTTACAAGCACTGGGGCGTGCTGATCTGCGGGCGTGATACAGGGAAGTTGTTGGCCCTGTTGAGGGCTTTCCCGCCCAATGAACCTACGAAGAAGAAATTCGTGTCGGAAATGATTGCATGGAGTGGAAGAGCTGGGGAATATCCGAACGGAGATCCAGAATTGCACCATGTAGCTGGGACTTTGTTTGCGGAAGGTACACAGTCCCAGCATGATTCGGGCATACCTTTTGAGTCTACAATTATTCATTCGATTCTGCAGAAGGCGAGCCATACGATGCGGAGCGCCACCTGGCACTTGGTACCAAAGACTCCGCTGAGCAGCTTGCCAAAGTCGAGTATGAATGGTATACGCAGGACGAGTCCCACACCGCCGCTCTCTACGCTGCAAGAGCCGTCTTTCCTTACCTCCTGACCAGCAACCTCCGATCCGCCAATAAGGCGTATCTTATTTTTACATCCCGCCTCAGCTCCTTCAACAAATCACTCAGCGTACAGGAGGTCAGCAGCACATCTTCCGACATGCGCGTCTATCCCTCGTTGCCTCTCCTCAATTTCCTGGGTCTTCTCTTACTTGCGGTTCAAAGGGGTAGCTCGGATCTCTACAAGCAATTGGCGAAGCACTATGCGCCGTATGTGAAGGAGGTTGGCATTTGGGATGACGCCTTGGCGCAATTGGGCGAGATGTATTTTGCGATAAGGATACCGAGACCAGGGAATCCTCTCATGGTATGTACATTTCTCGATCCAAATCTTCCCGTTCAGAGGGTCTTTGCGAGTTGGGGAACATGTCCCGAAGCAAGAGACTCCCAACATCCTTTCGAGCTGTCTCGTTGCTCAGCCTCTCACACTGAAGGAAGGATGCTAATTTTGACACCCGAAAAAGGATATAATGGGTTCAATGATGGGGTTTGGAGGGAGTCCAAAACCAAAACCGAAGAAGGTGGATGCTCCAGTGCCGCCAGCTGTGGACTGATATGTAGAGCTTTCGGTGGTCTTTTGCTGCAGAGATTTTGTATATGACTCTGTAGAAGGACATGACAAAAATACTATGACATGCGCAGATCATCCTGCGACTCCTTTCAGCCGCCCGTCGACCCGAGCTCAGCTTCGAAAATCCAGTTGTCATCGTCTAGCGAAGCTACTTTGCGCCTTAGGCTTGCATGTACCGCGTTCAATAGTTCTGTGTCGAGCGTATTAGCCATGCTTCATGAATAGACTGACGATAGAGGACTGACCCGCGGGATCGTGTGGCTGTAGACTTCTATCCTGATACATCTCTAGTAGTCTCGCATCGAGTTCTGTGTGAGTATTAGCAATCTCTTCCAGCTACCAGGGAGGGCAGAGCGCACTCTCTTTCTCATTGACCGAGTCTTCCTCTTGGGCTTGGTCTTCATCCAGAGGCGGTAAAAGCGGAACATGGACTTGGAAATCGCCATTGCGATCTTTGACCACAATGTCCAAGCTCTCGTCTTGAGAGCCTTCTTGCAGCGTTGTTGCTGATGTAGACGTTGAAGCACTTGTTGGCCGCCTACTGAGAGAGTGATGAAATAGGTTTCGACGTACGCTCGAAGTACCAATCGCTGCTGAGCGTGGAGCTGTGGATTTGGATGCCATCTTATCCGATTGTCCGATGTGGGTGTCTAGATCCGCATTTTGGAGAGAAATCAAATGCGTCGTCAAGTACCGTGGTACCCTAAGGTAAGTAGCCAATGGTAATAGCGTATTTTTCTCAGTGCCAAGGAATGTAACGTTTTCTGCATACGCTAGTAGACGCTTGAGACGCGTACTTTAGTAAAGGATCTTACTTTGCAAGATGCACCATGGTCATTTTGCAGAAAGTTGCCTTGCTTTAAAAGTGCTGCAGCGGTCCAATCATTTCGATCATTGAAAACTTACATCAACTACTCATAACAGGCCATCACGGGCGCTCGAATAGATCCTGAGCTTTTCATTGTACAAAGCCTGTCATTCATCACTCCTCGACAGTGCACGAAGCAAAGTTCTCTCCCAACGCAATTGTTTTTAGACCTGACAGATTGCCTTACCAGCATCTATGAGCGACTTTGCTATTCTACCCGTGAGCAGGTTCGCAGGATCCAGCGCAGCGATTCGAAGGCCTAAAGTGCGTTGCATGTCCCGGGAAATAGTGTAGATGGCTCATTAGTTCTCAGGAAATTGCCTGGTTTTCCTACGATGACAATCATGTATTTCATTTGGACGAGCGGTCACTGAGATATTATCATCCCCCAAACCTTGGAGCGGACCTTTCGAAAGGGTTTGATACCTTTCAACAGCTCGATGATACGGCAGACGATCATTTGGACAGTCTTCTTAAGACTATCATGGATCTTGAACAACGGACAGGCACCAAATGCAATGCTGAATTTGTGACATGGAGGTGTGTTCAAATCAGAGCAGATGCCTTTCTTCCCCAGTCGTCGCCATAGGTTGAGCCGCAGGACCTAGAACTGCTTTTCAATTCAGATATCCGCGCAAAACAATGCGCTGACTACTGCCCTACTGAAGGGGAATGATGACCAAGGTTCGATTGCGTTGCCTCTTTAATCCAGAAAGCACTGATTATTGGTAGATTATGGCAGCGCCCTTTGACAACATGAGCGGGTAATACTTGCCGTGGTCAGTTTGAAGCACTTGGCCTGACTCTCTATAGTTTTGAAATGAACGCGACTAGATTCCAAGTGGGCGAACCTAGGCAGCTGTCGCTTGAAATGCATATGTTGGCTGACTTCGTCGTTCAACGAAGGACAGCATGTACGTTGCCCTAAGCCAAGTGTTAGCAACGCTACAGTACCAATCATTGCAGCTTTATTGAGGAAAACCACAAGCACAAGCTCAAATCGAGGCCGCAGCAGCACGCTCAGCCTCCTCGGGCTAATGCTCCTTCACAAGATCTCATGAGTTTTTGGGGTGTGTTGCGTACTCTCTCGAGTAAAATTGGCTCGCTGATCTCCTGTCTAAGGGTACAAGTTTGAGACCTTGTCATTGATCCCGAATCCATGGGATGAAACTTCGAGAGAGTTTATTGAGGATCGCGAGAACTTGGTAGTAAACAACTACGCCCAATACTGCTCTGTGGTAAAGACAGGTATTGGGAAAGCAAAGATAGTCATCGGAGGTGAGGTAGATGCCCGTACGTTTGCGATGTTTCCCGGGATATAAGCCATGATAAATGAGTACTTGCTCATAGCTGCTTAGTATGGGATTGCAAGCCGGAGATCAAGGATGACCCCATCAATTGGGTAGAATTAAAGACCTCAGCAGAGATTGCAAACGACAAGGATGTGCTCAAGTACGAACGCAAATTACTGAAATTCTGGATACAGTCATTTTTACTTGGGGTTCCCAAGATCATTGTGGGTTTCCGCAGCCAAAATGGGATCCTTCAAAGACTCGAGGAACTCGAAACCAAGAACATTCCGGGGATTGTCAAACGACAGGGCAAAGGATCATGGGACGGTAATCTTTGCATCAACTTCACAGCTAATTTTCTCGAGTGTGAGGGTTTCGCAGCCCACGATTTGGTATCAACTGACTCCTCCTTAGGGCTCAAACAAAAAATTACTACCAGCGGCGTTTGGCGAATAAGGCGCAAGGAAAGGTCTCCAGTAATTGAGGTATTCAAGGATGAAGAATCCGGTTATGGTGATATCCTCTCCGCAGAATTCATAGAATGGCGAAATGGTAGGGACGTGAATGAGGCAGGTGGAGAAGCAGCTAAAGCTAAGCTGATGGGTGCAATCAACTAAGAGAGTGGCAGACTATAGTCTTTGTACGGTACGAAGGTACTGATGACGCTAGATTCTTGGACCACCGTAACACTGCTCGATTGATTTGTTGCACAACCTAGGGATCCTTTCGTATGGTCAAACATACACCCTTCCTAGCGGTTTTACTATTCTTGGGCTGGTATGAGAGCTGAAACCCCTCATGATCGACCGGACTGCGTAAGGACTATCTAGCCTCGAATCGCTCAACCAATAGGTGTCGTGTTCAAAAGATTTGTTGGCGGACAGCTTCTGCTTGCAAGCGAGATCTCTCAACCCCCATGAAGTGTAGAAACGAAGAGGATGTTGTCGTTTCGCTTCAATTCATACTGGTCCTCGCCTTCCAATTCCCAATCGGCATCGTTGATCAAAACAAGGATTCCAGGCCGCCTGCAACTCGTCAGCGTAACTATATATCTTGTGCACCACTGATGGACACGAAACCACTGACACTGTGCCCTCCATTACGAACATCTCCTTTCTCCTATCTGCCATTAGATTCTCGCAAAGATATCGTACGAGAAATGCCATATTGGCAGATTGGCCACTCCCATCAGTGCTTGGTAGAGCAATGTGGTGCTTTCGTTGGTTCGAGAAAAGCAACTCAAGGCCACCTCTACGGCTGATTAGAAATGAGTGACTAATGGGAAGAGCTTTAGAGATCTACTGTGACTGACGTAAATTCTACCACGATCGGGACTTTTCCTTCATCAATTGGACCAGCATTCATCACGGAGGCCAAGTGCACGTAGCGCAAAGTGTCAACTCTTTGCCAACAGAGATATTCCGAAGATCGTAGCGAACTTCACATCCCTTACGGCGGCTACGAAAGTAGTGTACGATTAAGTGCAAGCGCGGCAAGCGAGCGTCTATACACCTGAAAAAAAACGTACTTACTTAATAAGTCATCTTTCATCCCTTTCAATCTTGATACATATACACACTTATTTTCGAATTTCAATGGTGGTCTGGAACATTGACTATCTTGCTGCTGGCGGTAATCGCCATCCGTCGGCTGCTGATTGGGATCCGGCAAGTGGACTACTTGCCTTCGGCGCAGACAGGAATATAGCAATATGGTCACCGTTGGTATGGCTGTCAATCATTCGATATCTCGAGACTACTCACTATACAGATAGGATAATGGCTACCAAGGTGTCAAAGTATTACTACGCGGTCACACTGATATTGTGAACGCGGTCAAGTTCTTTCCGACACAGGAACGTTTTCCACAAACAATCCTTAGTGGGTCTGCCGACAAAAATATTCGGGTATGGCAAGCTGAAACGGCATCTCCTACTGGATATAGTCTAGTAGCTAATCTAGAGGGCCATGAGAGCTCTATAAATTGCCTGGCAGTCTTCAAAGGAACCAATATCTTTGCTTCCGCGTCTGCAGATGCAACAATCAGAATATGGCGCATTGAAAGCCAAGACGTAGGGACTGTTGTTCAAAGGGTGCAGACAATCCATACAAAGCCTCGCTTTTTTCCACTTGCACTGGCATTGCACTGGTTAGGTGTGGGGAAAGACCTCGTACTTGCTGCGGCCGGTACCAAGGGTACTGTGCAGGTCTTCGTGGCTTCGAACAATGGCATATTTGGCCATCAAGTAACTTTATCCGGACACGAGAGCTGGATACGTTCTTTGGGTATATCGCGCGAGACAGACTCAGCGGATAGCAATCTCCTCTTGGCGTCTGCAAGTCAAGATAAGTATATCAGATTATGGCGTATAATACAGAGAAACCCGAAAGCCAATTCTGGAAATGAATCAGCTTTTGAGGATCTCGACAAAGCATTGTCTAATAAAGAACATAAGCTTGAAACCTGCCAGGCTTCATACTCGATTTCATTTGAAGCCTTACTCCTGGGTCATGAAGACTGGATCTACACTGTTTCCTGGCGTCTTGATAAGAATTCTCTTCGGCTGCTCTCTGCGTCTGCAGATAATTCTCTGGCCATCTGGGAATGCGAGCAGAGCTCAGGCGTGTGGGTGTGCATTGCGCGACTTGGTGAAATAAGTGCGCAAAAAGGATCTACAACTGCAACTGGAAGCACTGGTGGCTTCTACATCGGCCTCTGGTCACCGGATGGTGAGACGCTAGTGAGCCTTGGGCGGACAGGGAGTTGGAGATCGTGGAACTACGATTCGGACCAGGATCGTTGGTTGCAAGGAGTTGGGATCAGTGGGCACACAAAGTCGGTAGCCGACGTTGCCTGGTCAAAGAATGGCTCATATCTCCTTTCCACTGGATCAGATCAGACTACACGATTGCACGCTGCATGGAAGCGTGGAGATAAGTGTTCTTGGCATGAAATGGCACGGCCGCAAATACATGGCTACAACCTGAATTGCATAGATTCAATTGATCAAATCAAGTTCATCTCCGGAGCTGATGAAAAGCTCCTTCGCGTGTTCGACGAACCTAGAGCAACAGCTGATCTATTTGAAACACTGTGCGGTATCCACACCAACTTTGAGCAAACTCTGCCAGATGCTGCCAATATTCCTGTCTTAGGACTATCGAACAAGGCAATTGAAAGTGCCGCAGGTGAAGAGCCTAGCACCGATGAGCATGTTCCCTCAGAAAATGTGATATCTGCAGTCGATGGCCCGACTCTCAACGTAGATCGTCCACCTCTGGAGGATCAGCTAGCACGATACACGCTGTGGCCAGAAAGAGAGAAGCTCTATGGGCATGGCTATGAGATCTCTGCCGTCGCATCCAGTCACGATGGCAATGTTGTCGCTACGTCGTGTCGAGCAAGCTCAGTAGATCACGCAGTAATCCGTCTCTACACGACCAAAGACTGGCGTGAGGTCAAGCCATCATTGATAGCTCATTCGTTGACAGTCACTGCTTTGTGCTTCTCGAACGATGATCGGTATCTCATCAGCGTCGGTCGCGACAGGCAGTGGGCGTTATTCGAGAAAGATAGTATGCGACCTGAAGTGTACTTATTGAAGCACTCGAATCCCAAAGGCCACTCAAGGATGATACTTGATGCTTGCTGGGCTCCTTTAGAAGCTGGAAGGGTGTTCGCTACGGCTGGTAGAGACAAAACGGTCAAGATTTGGAGTATGAGCTCAATGGATACAGAGTGCACAGCGACGATCGTAGCAGCTTCTTCTGTAACAGCGGTCGACATATCCTCTCGGCTTTCGCAAAGAGACATAGTAGTAGCAATTGGGACCGAAACAGGTAACATTGCTCTCCACATCCTACGACTTCCTAATTGGACGATGAAGCAGACGTTCGAGCTGAATGACTTGTAAGCAACTTTTTGTATTTGCTGCTACTATATTGACATTGTGAGTAATGAACGGGACAGACTACAACCCTCGAGATCAGTCAACCATCTTTCCTGGCGACCTAGCCTCAAAAAGGACTATCTCGAGGATGCAGATCATAGCAAACGGCAATTAGCAGTAGTAAGCGATGACAGCTCGTTGAGGCTCTTCTCAATTTCTGGGTTTGCATAGACGTTATGTGGAAATGCTCGATAAGAATCCATCTGGGGCCCACAACTGATGCACAGGCATGTTGAAATTGCCTCTCCCAGGGCATCTCACCTTACCTCAGGTCCTCTTCTCGTTCCCATAACCACCCTTGCCTTCCAGACTCTCATAAGTCTTACCTTCGCTCGGTCGTCCTCCCCGTGGGCCTCTCTCACTCAAATCATCCTTCAACCACCCCAGCACCAGTTCACCTAGTTGACTGTTGCCGCTCTTCCTCATTCCTCCAACGTTGAATTCCTCAACGGCCCCCCATTCCTTGACCTTTCCTACATGCATGTGCACTAGATGCGTTGGCCAATGGGCCAAATTGTCCAGGATATGCGTTGCATACACGATCGTGCAGGCCCTACCCTCCGTCTCCCTTTTCAAGAAACCCAAGAAGTTACTCCGACTCAAGAGATCCAAATCAACTGTAATCTCGTCCAGCAATAGCACCCGCCACGGCCTCAAAAGTCCCATGGCTAGCTGTACCCTTCTCCTCTCCCCATCACTGACAGCGTGCATTCGCCACGCTAGGTCAATGTCGAGAATATCCACCAACTCATCCCTTCGCTCGGTGTAATAGTTACCTCCAACAGAGGCGAGGAGAGTAGGTACGTCAATGTCGGTGCGTACAATAGGGTTTAGCACCCACTCGAGACCGAGGTAGGTGACACCTTCGAGGCCAGAGGTGAATGGATCGATCCCAGCGATGCTGACGGTGCCGGTGGGAGCCATACGTTTGCCAGACAGGAGGCGGAGCAGTGTTGTCTTCCCAGCGCCATTCGCTATAAGAGGTCAAAGAATGGGTGAGGGCTTGGACGAGGGGGCAGGGGACCATATACCGCCAATGAGTAGTGTCCGACTGCCGGGGGGAAGGCTGAGAATGACATCATGGAGGCCAGAGGAACCATCTTGAAATGCGTAGGAGAGCGATTTGACTTCGATTCGAGGCGCTTGTTCTTTGGGTACGCCATCAATGGGTCCCATTGGAAGGACGATGGCTGCTTTGGGCAGAAGAAGTCAAGACACTGACACCATGCACGGCGTGTGGAAGGAAATGGTATTCACTGGAATAGAGAGAGAGAGAGAGAGAGAGACATACTCGGAATAGGTGATGGTGAGGTGGTGGCGGTGAAGCTAAGTTTGAAGAAATGAAGGGCTTGCCCTTATCTGCAAGACGCTAAGATAATGCAGGAGACACCCTCGACCTCGGTCTTTTTTCTCTCCCACGGTTTCGATGCTCTACAGTTGGACAAGCAAAGCGATACCATAGCTTGCGCGACTGGCTTCAACTCCATGCTACGAGCGGCAAAACGATCTATTACAATGTCGTCAGCTCGACCACGATCTCCTCTGATCGTCGTAGTGGGGGCTACAGGCACAGGTAAATCTCAAGTCAGTCCTTCCTGCTGCAGATATACTTTATGCTACTGAGTCACTTTACAGCTTGCGGTATCATTAGCTCATAGATTCAATGGAGAGATCGTCAACGGAGATGCTATGCAGATGTATGATGGTTTACCAATCACTACCAACAAACTGCCATTAGAAGAGAGAAGAGGCATACCACACCATTTACTGGGTTGTGTCAAATTATGCGAGGAGCCGTGGACGGTCAAACAATTTTGCGACCGCGCTACTGAAATCATTGAAGATATCAGGGTGAGGCGTCGGCTTCCGATACTGGTTGGTGGAACACATTACTACACACAATCTCTTCTCTTTAGTGATGGTTTAGTTGAAGAGAACGAGACAGATGATGTTGCGCGTGAGAAAGAGACTCAGAAATGGCAATTGCTCGATGCAAGCGCAGAGGAGATGTTGAAAGAACTTTGGAAGGTGGACCCAGAAATGGCCATGCGATGGCACCCTAGTGATCGAAGGAAAATTAGGCGTAGTCTGGAGATATGGTTGAAGACAGGGAAAAAAGCCTCTGAAGTATACCAGCAGCAGAAAATCGAAGGTCCTCACATCGAGTCTAGTGGGTGGGATAGGAATGCCATGTCCCACGACGCCTCTAATGCTCCAGCACGATCTCAAGCCCGATACGATACCCTTATATTCTGGGTTCATGCGGCCTCAGCTGTGCTCAACCCGAGGCTAGAAAAACGTGTGGATCATATGGTATCACATGGCTTGCTTGAGGAGGTCACCTCTATGCAAAGCTTCCTTCAGGATCAGAAATTACAAGGTGATCGGATTGATCAGAGTCGCGGTATATGGGTTGCTATTGGTTATAAAGAATTTTTGCCTTATATCCTGGATGCAAGCCACCCAGAAAATCTGAGGCAGGAAGGCATTGAGCGTATGAAAATCGCAACAAGGCAATACGCCAAACGCCAGAATCAGTGGATCAGGCTACGGCTGCGGCGCGCTGTCAATGTCGCGGGTCTCACTCATACCATGTTCTTGCTCGATGCGACGCATTCCTCACAGGCTTCGGATGGAGTAGTTGCAAAAGCTCAAGACATTACCGCAGCATTTATTAATGGGTTTGCACTACCCGAGCCTGATTCGCTGTCAGATGTTGCAGCGAAATTGCTTGTCATACCTGAAGAGGAGGTTAAATCTGCAAGATACTGTGAGGCTTGTGACAAAACACTCATGTTCCACAGTCAGTGGATTAACCACCTGGAGAGCAGGGGTCACCGATCTTCGTTGAGGCCAAAGACTGACAGGAAGACGTTATACCTGAAGAGCGATGACCATCGATGAGCCACGCCGGGACCCCACCGGTCTCGTCCTGGCCCAAAAGAAAATGCAGCTTCTATTATGACTCTATGAAACTGGTCTATCAGATCTTCATCAGGCACACAAACGCAGCAACTGAGATCGGGATTGGACGTCTCAAGGAGTGTGACAATCTTTGTTTGCTAATCGCTAATTCCGTGCCACCAAAGCACTGGATGTTGTGCTGCAACCCAGAATAACTTCAGCCTAGAAACGAGTTGGATTTGCACGTAAACTTGACTTGATCCCGATGTCGGCGTCAATCTCGAAGTGCTCTTTCGACTAGCAATTGTTTCCCCTCGCCGGGTTCAGATGGTGTCGAGAGGCCGTTGCGTGGGGAGCTTGTGCTAGTTTTTGGAGTGTCTAAACCCATCGGCGTGACAGAGCCGCTAGGAGGTACGGGGATCCTAATGTCTTCAGGGGAGCTTGGGACTATTTTTTCGGGAAGCCCAGGGATTT
>JAEUBB010000059.1:64786-79521 GCA_018257885.1 Parmelia sp. 050094
CAATGGTTGCAGAGATAGCGACTGTCTCTACCACCTTGATCGAGAGCCAAGTGACCGGACTGTGGACCTCACTAGTGTACCTTGTCTATGGAATCATGATGTTTGCAAGCAGCTACATTGAGGAAGAACAGCATTTCTGGTATTGGACTTCTTCTAGCTGGCTCGGGTGGCTGCTTTTGAAGCGGTGGGATTGCTTCCTACCGTCTTATATGCCTTACTGACTTTATGTAGACGCAATTCTGTGGCGCTGCCAGATTCGCTGGAGCTCTGGTGTGCCGCCTCACTGTTAGTTCTTCTGCGAGTCATTCGCGCCTGGAATCAGACAGGACAAAAGCATGCCGGGGGATCAGACATCGCAGTCACCGTCCTCCCAGCACACAACCTGTTATTATGGCTTCTTGTGCTTGTGACGTATCTTCATGTGATCCAACGGCTCTCGAGAAGGGCCGTGCCATGGGCCTCTCGCCACCTCGCTGTAGCCGCTTCTCTAGCCTTGGGCGTTGCAGCATTGGGATTCAAAGTTGCGTTCACGAATGCAGATACTCCAGTACTCCTCGATGGCCTCGGGTATCTTTCTTTAATACCTATAGACGAGGCGTCGTTGGTAGCTCAGGCGAGAGCTGTATTCATGAGTATCGCTATCATGGCGGTTTTGACCAGCTTTCCCGTGGTATACCAACGAATAATGGGAGGGCGAGAGACGACAGGTACATCTTAATCCAAGTGCGTTAGAGAATCCGCTCATTGAAACGAATGCAGATATTTCGCGGCCTCTCCACGACCTCTTTACCCTTTTTCTTCTCACCCAGTCTAGAGCCACTAACGTACCCCTCTTTCTTTTGCTCGAGATACAATATCAGGCGCTGGATTCTCTTCGACTCTCGAGCATGGAGTTGACGTTGACATCACTACTTTTCCAACACGTATCATTTTTTGCTTTTGGCGGCTCCAACGCCATATCCTCGATCGATCTTTCCAACGCTTACAACGGCATCGATGGGTACAATTTAGTGGCTGTGGGTGTATTGACTTTCTGCGGTAATTGGGCGGGCCCCTTGTGGTGGACCTCAGCAACAGCTCTGCTTTTGTCGAGGCAAGATAAGCAACATCAGAGCTGGATTCGGCATCTGGCCTTGCTCTCTACTTTTGTCTCGAGTAGCGTTCTCTTTGTAATGCTTGCATGTACAGCCTTACGAACACACTTGTTCATCTGGACCGTGTTCTCGCCTAAATATCTCTATAGCATGGCGTGGAGCGTGGGGCAACATCTTTGTATTAATATCGGATATGGCAGCCTGCTCTTCTGGATAGGCTCCTGGTAGATCAGAGCTTGATACAGACAACCAACAAGATTGAAAGATTACAAGTTCTGAACAGCCCAGAACTCAGAAGTTGTGTCTCGACTTTCAGTCCAAACCCTCAAATAGGTCCTCAATAGCGTTGATTGGCCTTCTGTGCTTCTGCCTCTTAACCGACACCGACGAGGCATGCATATCTAAGCCACGAACAGACGCGCCGGCTTTTGGTTGTAGAAATTTGGTCTCATCATTTACAGGTTTAGCGCCATCTAGACCTGGTCCTTCCCTTTCATGAAGGCGCTTATCCGCACCCCTTTCATACTTGGGTTCGGGGAAGATGTTGGACGCAAGGACGGAACGTGTTCCCACACCAGTAGAATTGGTCCATGTACTTCTTCCCACAGATTCCCCAACATCCTCGGACAACCTCAAAGGAAAGATATCTCTGCTATCCGCGGGCTTCGCTGCAGGACCAATATGAGCTTCCGCTCGGTTATTGCAAGGGACCACAAGGTTCTGTATTCTAGATAACTCTGCAACAATTGTCAGGCCAAGCGTTGAAAATTGGGTGTCTTGAATTAGTTGAGTGAAGTATCTGAGAAGACATTAGACCAGGGTCAAGGAGGTGACTATTTGAGCACCTTCTAACTTACGCATAACACCTCGGTAGCAAGACTTGACTCATGTGTCTCACGCGGGCTTGGACACGCAAGCTGTCTCTCGCTTGAAGTTCGTGTATCAATTTGCTTAGGCAGCGCTTGAGCAACGAGAACCATTTCCACCACAGAGACTGCCGATGCTGGTTCTTGTTTCGACGGCATAACATACGGAAGGTATGAGTCGCCTCTTGAAGTTGCGTAATTTCCAGGTCCATTTCCCTAGACGGCTGTTGCATTCGATCCCCTGATAATGTAGCCCTCGAGGCCCTACACTAGCGGCCTCGGCTAAACACCTTCGCAAAATCACGTGCTTCAACCCAAATCATTTCGTAGGTGATCGCTTTAGAATTATACCGAGAGATATAATCGGACTTGCTGCTATAATTTTCGAACGGCTACGAATGAAATATAGTGACTAAGCTACTCAAGCAATGATGTCAATAATGTCTCCCTCCAGCCACAAGCCATCGAACATCACGGAAAATCCTCTCTTAGAACAAAACAGGACCAGCGAAAGAAGCGAAATCTGATATAACATCATCGATAACTGCACACTCTTGTATAAAGCCCCTCTCAAACACATCAAGGCCTCCAATTTGATCCCTTATACAATTGAGATTCTTTTCCTTCTTGGTCAAAGACACCAACAGGCCATTACTCTAGGGCAAAATCAAGCGACCAGTGATGATGACAACACTAGCTGCGAATCTCCCTGACGGCGTTCAAGAAAGCCATGGACGCTGCAAGTCCGATAGCAAGAACCTTAGACATCGCACGATGTGCTCGAGCTAAGCAGATCTGTGCCAGACGGCTCTGATCCACCCAGCTAGAAGGAAGGCCCTCCGTATTCCGGGTAGCAGGGGCCTCTGGAACTCCCGTAGGAATTCATGGCATGAAGGGCGTTTGGCTCGTTCGTGTAATCGTGATGATGGGTTTCATATGAATCCTCGATCTCCGCAAGCCGAGTACCGCGATCGTATTGGGACCGACGACGTCGTTGCTCGTCACGAAAGTTTTGACCGGCTCTAGGTGCGAACAGTCCTGCAATGGAGCGGTCAGAGTACAGAAGAGGCATACAGGCTTTATACAACTGACCGACATGCTCGGCATTCTCAACACTCCGACGCATCTTTGATGGATTGTCTGGACCTGGAAATTTGTCTTCGGTACCAGCCATTGGACCAGTGCCAGTGTGGTAGATCTTTGAAGACTTAGTTCAAATGCTCTCTCGACAGCAACAGGGTGAGTGAACCTTTGGACGAAAAGACGGAAGTTCGAGCATGACGGAGCTATTGCGGAATTTCTGAACCAGACAGTCTTTGCCTTGTATAGCTGTAATATGTCAGACGAAACCTCTAAAAGAATTCTTACAGACTGGGCATACTAGCATAGGAGACTTCGGCGACTTTATCACTATTGTAGCAATTCCTGAGCCGATGTTAGCGATTATTTCG
This sequence comes from Parmelia sp. 050094, assembly GCA_018257885.1. Taxonomy (NCBI): domain Eukaryota; kingdom Fungi; phylum Ascomycota; class Lecanoromycetes; order Lecanorales; family Parmeliaceae; genus Parmelia; species Parmelia sp. 050094. The sequence goes on from JAEUBB010000059.1 coordinate 68,198, forward strand.
TTCGAAGATGCCAACAGATCTTCCTCACCAGCGGCGGCCCGCTCTAGCGTTCACGAACTGTATTGAGGATAAGCTTTCTATCCTCTATGTGATAATAGGGAGTACGAACGTCGATGATGGAGTAAGGCTATTTGACAGTTAGCGTTCTAGAAATTTGTTCTGCAGAATCCCTACTTACATCCTCGAAATTAATGAAAGCATAGCCAACGCTGCAGTCGATTAATATTTGAGAGAATGAAGTACACCGACAGCCACAATTCTTTTTATGAGACTCACTTGCAGTTGTTTGCAAAATCTACAGAGGAATTAGCCCCAACAGTAGAAGGACAAGCTAGATAGCATACCAATCCGTAGATACATGAAGTCGTACTTGCCGAAGCTTGTTTCATTCACGATATCCTTGAGCAAGACCTAAGCAATGTAAGCTCAGGTGCGAAGATGGTAGAGATGTTGCACAGTGTACTTGGTCAATTTTGTTGGGGATGTTTCTCAGCATGATCTGCCACTGATGGTTAGCTTGGCTTCGGTACGATGTAACGGTCAATATCATACGGTTGTGCGGACATCAATCCCTTGGCGAATACGATCAACATCCACGATGTTATGGTGCCCAGACGCATATTCGTGGTATTGACGTCCACCAATCTTGCCTTGGGCCCGATTTTGCTGGGGATGGTACCCTTGACGCTGATGTAGAAGTGTGGGTGTTCCACGCTCTTGTCCGATAGCACCGGGATTAAATGCCGTCCAGATCGGCGATTGAAGGCCTGGGTTTAAGAAGGTGCTATAACTTGGACTCCAAAAAGGACTATGATTAGAGCTTCTGCCCATGTAGCCTTGCTTGTAACTGTCGTGAGACGATGGTGCATTTTGCTCATTGAAGTCTTTGCGATAAGCAAGAGTCCGACTAGCGGGTGTCGAGTAAGGATGCTGCAAATGCGAGGAAGGGTTTGAGGTCTCTGGGCCATACGTGTCAAGGCGATCATACGGGCTCATGCTAGCAAAATCACTCTCTAAGCTCGTCTCTTGTCCTATAATAAGAGGACCAGGTGACTTTGACAGGTGTTGTGTTGGACCTCCCAGGTCAGGCTGGTAGCGAGCCATAGTCAAGGTGCACATCTTTGTGAGTCAGCCATCTGCAAGTACCCGGTTTGGGGGGGAAGCTCACGGCGAGACTTGAGCCATTCAGACGCGACAAAGCGTTATCGATTGTGTTGACATCAGAGTACTCGGCTCGATAAGCCGCTACCGAGTCTTTTACCATGCCCATTTGGAAGGCTGTTATACAGCCGTGCTCTTCAAGCGCCTCTTTAATGCGATGTCCGATAGCAATGGCGTCAAAGAATTGAGGCAGCCCTACGTACTCGGCCCTCACCAGGACTTGGCCCTCGTACTTTGACACAGTAGAGAACCGCAACTTTTCCGGATGAAACTTCAAAGAAAATTGTTTCGGTGAGATATGCTGGACGTTCCACTCGCGGCGGTGTGTCTTGATGGTCGAGTACGCTTTGTCACTGTCACGAATGTCTGCGAATTTGACATAGAACAGGCCGGTGACAGCTAATTCGGCAAATACAACATCATTCGGAGGTGAGATGACATTATGCTGAGGAATCGTCAGTCCTCGCAGGAAACGGATACAGCAGAACTTACACCCAAAAGCTTTTCGATCTCTTTCGCGGAGGTCGCCCTACTCACTGGGCCAGCCATCAATGACCTCGACTTTGGGACATCGGTAGAGAATTGGCCCAGTTTCATTGATCCCACGCTGGTGATAATTGCGCCAAAAGAAGAATTAGGAATAGATGAGAAACCATTCGTGCCACTCAAGCCATATTGGAGATTATTTGAGCGAGGCTTGGGCGACATGAGATCCAGACCATGAAGACCAATGCCGCAGTTTGAAGCGGAAAGGGGATACTGCAACGCGCTAGAGCTAGAGTTGCCATTGCTAGAGGCACTCTCGATCAAGCTCGTAGGAGTGAACGTGGAAGCATTAGGTGATAGCTTGGACCCATCACCAGAGCTTTGAGTATTTGAACTCAAGCTCGGGACAGAGAGGAAAGGATCCTGCGAGGCGGACACAAGAGAGTTGCCAGCTTTGCCATTTGGGCCGAAATTGGATTGATCACGAGCAAGAACAAAAGGTGGTGGTACCCTCGTCCTCACAATGCCCTGGTTAACGTGCTTGGGTTCTTCGGCCACCTGGTCTGGGGAGAATGGAGAAAGCTTTGTTGCTGGGGTGCCGTGGTGTGACTCGACCTCCTCGGACGAATTTGGGCTAGCAGAGGTGCCATTGTGGTCATGAGTACATGCCATGATCTTTAAGGGGCCGCGCTTAAAGCCAGGAGAACTGTTTTTCTGGCAGGTGGCAGCAACGCTGACATAAAGAAGAAAGAGGTATGAACCGTCGTGGTCGTCTGAACGACAGCAGATAACAAAGGGTACTAAAAAAAGCTTCTCAAGGCTGGTATAGTTTTTGGATATGTCCAAAGGAGAATGCAACAATACTTGCAAGCACTCAGTTGGCAGGGGAAGAGTGTGCAAAAGTGTGCATGATGGGGACACAAAGATGTAATGCAGAGGAGGGGCCAAGAGCGAAGGTTGTTCATTGATACGATACGGTACTAAGGAAGGCTGATACGGGACGGTGACAGCCTCCATGGGAGAGCTGTCAAGTTGAAGCATGACAAATAGCTAGGATACCTTATTTCCTGGCTTGTCATCGAACAAATCCGAGTCTCGGGCCATCACCTAAGAGGGGTCTGGTTAAGTACACAAGCAAGACCCTGCTGCGTCTGGTCCCTCCCATACCCGAGATTATTCTACAGGATTCAAGACGCGTATTAACGGTACGCTATGAAACTTAAGCGGCTTCGTTATAGTTAAGATGGCCATCCTCTACCCATTGTGAGGGTAGACGTCACCTTAGATATTGCATTCACTGCGTTCACCGCACCGAAGAAAACCTGCTTGGGGGTGACACAGGAGAAAGCATGTGTGGTACCCACCTGCAGCTGGAAGTTTGAACATCGATGAAAAATCGTTGTATCGATTTTGGCCATAGCTAGGATTGGGATGAGTATCAAGTGCTTTTTCCCAGTTGAGAATGGAGATGCTTCAAAGTACTTTAGAGGTTTGGGGACTTCGGCTAGGCCGCTAGGAAGCTTTCTCTAAGCGCCCGCCAGCGTCGGAATCGCTGCAGGGTTAGGGTGTCGGTCCTGGGCAAGGCAAGCCTTGCCGAGCAAGGTACTTTGAGTGAAGGCAGTGAAAGCTTCGTTTGGAGAGCTTCAAAAATATTAGTGACTAAAATATTGAGCGTGTTCATGACCACAGATCCTCATTTTACTATGCTGTCTATTACAAACTAGTGCCATCTGGGGCCTGAAAGTAAGCCGGTGTCTCATTTCCACTAATCTCTACAATGCCATCCGTGAATGATTCCCGAAGGGAATTGGACTTTACTGCGCAGCAGGTAGGTAGACACGCTATGTTGACGATGAGTAACTCACTCTGACCAACATCTACTTCCTGTAGATTGTGAAAGCACCCTCCGACAACGAGTACTTCAACCACCTTCTGCCCGCAATCAAAGAGGCAAGCAAGGGCGGCCAATGTCAACGGCTTCTACAATGCTTAACACAATACTCCGCAAACCGCGAGGCGGAGATTGAACGGATATGTAACACGAACCACCAAGGTTTCGTCAGCTCGGTCAATCAGTTGCTTCACGTACGCGATGGGACTATCGGGCTAACCTCCGAGATTCTCGTTCTGAACCAATCCATTCAATCAAGTACCGAGAACTTAGCCGAGCAGAAGAAGGGTCTTGTCGACTCGCGCGGGGTGCGACAAAACATAGACGAAGCTACCCAAGCCCTACGTGATTGCTTGGAGGTTCTTCGATTAGCCAATCAAGTTCACGATCTTCTGAGTAGGAAAAGTCACTACTCGGCATTAAGAGCTCTTGATGAGCTTCAGAATGTCCATCTCAAGGAGATCACCCAGTATAAAATCGCGGAGATGATCCAGAAATCAGTCCCTGCCACCAAGAAACTCATTGCCGAGGCTGTGATGACAGATTTGAACACATGGCTCTTCCGGATCAGAGAGACGTCTCAATTCCTTGGTGAAGTGGCCTTTGACCATACTGAACAGAGAAGAACCCGGCAGAAGAGCCGAGCGGAGGCATTACCCGACCTCAGCGATTTCAAATTGAACTCTGCCATCGAGTTAGTTTCTGATGAGACCGAGGAGTTTGACATCTTAGACAATGAACATGTTCAAGTTGACTTTACGCCTTTGTTCGAGTGCCTTCATATTCACAAGGCCCTTGGCCAGATTGACAAATTCCGCACCGACTATGCTGCTACTCGAAAGCAGCAGAAAGAACTGCTAATGCCTTCTTGCGTGACCCTAGTCGACACGGAAGGAGCGAGTCTGAGCGAGCTGTTAGAAGGTATTGCCGGGTTCGCGATCGTCGAGAAGGCGACAATGAGAAAGGCGCCGGAATTGCGGTCTGCTGTCGATGTTGACGAACTTTGGGATTCAATGTGCCAAACAGCCATTACCCTCATATCAAAGGCACTGCATGAGATCACCAATGCTGAGGTGCTACTCAAGAGAAAAGGGGTCATCGCACTCTTCATTCAGACCATGGAAGTAGGTGGATCTTAGGAAGCCGTTGTCTTGACTTGTCTTGTCAGATTGCTGATAAAGTATAGTCGTGGAACTACCCTGTGGCCGCTCTTGATGCTTTTTTGCTGAAGTTGTTCGAAAAATATGCTGAACTACTGAAAAGACGTTTCAGTGATGACTTCCAAGAAATCGTTTCGACGGATGAATACATGCCAATGCCAATAAGCAGACTAGACGAGTATGACAAAGTTGTCAATGTGATATGGTACACGCCGGACAAACCACGCGAAGAGATACGCTTTCCGTGCGTTCTCCCCTTCTCTCAGATGTATCCGCTCTGCTGCATTGACATCCGGAACTTTCTAAATCAATTTTTCTTCTTCTCCGACGAAAACTTTCAGCATCCAAAGGTTCTCGGAGAAACTCTCAAAACTTCGTTAGATGAGCTACTCTTGGATAGCGTCTGTCGACTCCTGGTGGAAAGGCTCAATTCGCAGTATCTTGGACAAATCGTCCAGATCCTGATCAATTTGGAGCATTTCGAGATTGCTTGCCACGCTCTCGAGCCAGTGCTCGCTGCTGCCCCGTCCGCTGCCTCTATTGGTGGAAGCGTTAGCCTTCGTGCCACAGAAGAGTTCCGTAGCAACAAGAAAACCGCAGAAAAGCGAATATTTGAGCTTGTCAATTCAAAAATTGATGACCTTATTGGTACCGCAGAATATGACTGGATGGCGCCCACGCTCGAGAAGGAACCTAGCAATTACATGCAAACATTGACTAGGTATCTATCCAATATCATGAATTCTGTGCTATTAGGACTTCCTACAGAGATCAAAGAACTGATCTACTTCGATGCACTGAGTCACGCAGCAACTATGATACTGTCTCTCCCTTTGTCAAGGGAAGTACGGCGGATTAATCCCAACGGCGTGGCTGCACTCGCCAAAGACGTTCAATACCTTACTGAATTTGTGGATACGCTTGGAAACCCCATACTGAGAGAGAATTTGGACGAGCTCCAACAAACCATCATGTTGATGCAAGCCGAAAATTCTGACGACTTTTACGATGTCGCCACGAGAAACAAGAAATATGGGAGAGTCGATGCAATGAACGGTCCCATCTTACTTGAGAAGTGAGTATCGGCATACCTCCAAAATTAGGCCGACAGCTAGGCATTATGCTAATATCAACTAGACTTACCCACGCGGTGCAAAGCCCAGCCAATTTAAAAAGCGACAAGTTCCAGGCCTTGTCCTCGCGCTTTGGCATGAAGTCTTGATAGCGACTAAGTACGAACCAAAGACTTCAAATTCTAACGCTTGCCACTTTTCGCCCGTCGTAGAGGCCAAAGGCGATGGCAAGGATTCATGCCATCTCCGATCGATATGGCTGGGCCTCCCTATCGTTCCCAATGCCCCACAGACATCATTCTTCATCGGAAATTCCCTGGAGGAGACCTCCGAAGGCCACAAGAGCTAACGGGTCGCATGGGACTCACCTCGGTAGCATCAAATTGGCTAGAGGTCAGTTGTTACAGTATAACAGGCTCAGAAAACAATCAATGCACATCGGCGCACCACAACTCTTTAAATTTTGGAGCGTAGACCTCGATTGGTGTATGTTGTCATTACAGTGTACATCCTGCCAGACTCGGGACCTGATCGTCTTTAGATGATCGGATCTGGATTTTTATGCAACCACAAAATGCTCGCTACGCCCTTCCACACCGCCGCTATAATAACTTGGCTGTCTTTTCATTCCCGTGGAAATCAGACTGCCAAAGACACCGATACACGTGGCTGTTTCTTAAAGGGGCGTCTAACCGACTTCGTAATCCCGTTCACCTTCAGCATCTGCATCCCCTTCGCCTCCCTCGTTCCTTTGATACTGATGGCTTGTATTCTGTCCACCTGAAGGATCCTGACCCCTCTGGCTGACTGGATACATCTTTCGTAAAGTCAGCAATCAGCGGGATCAAGATCTAGACCGCAGTTGACTCACAGGCTGTGTCGGAAGAGAGTAGCTGTATAACCCTTCGAACATCTGTTGTGGTGGATGGCCATAAGCGTTGGTAGGATCAGGTGGTACTTGCGGAGCGTATATTCCGGATTGTGGCCTATACTCCTGATCCTGTGCCATCTGAGTGTTCCCTAGTGAAGAATAGTCTGCATGGCCCATTTGCTGTGACGCTTGCTGAGGGTGGCCGGGTGGAGGCTGTTGTTGAACGTTATTCTGAGGGGGGATTATTTGGCTACCTGAAGACGCCTGCGGTGCAGAAACCCCGCTTGCCCCTGCGCCTCCTTGACCTCCTGATCTTTTGGCATGACTCGCGGCTTCTTCTCGAGGAACTATATCGATGAGGAAATCGAACATGTCAGATTTTGCCAGTGCCGAAGCAATATCTGAACGCTGCAGCGTTCTACGCTTGTTTTCTTCTGCGTGAATCCATGCGCGCATCGTGAGCTCTGTGATGAAAATGTCGCATCCTTTGGCAAACAGTATTGGCGCTTCAGCTGAAATCATTTTCACGTCCGGATCTGCCTTCATGACTTTCTTGATTCTGGCTAGGGGAAGCTGATGGAGCTTGTAGTCGTGAGTCTCGTTCTCGAGGCTGTTGATGGTTTGCTGCCAATACGTTGTCAAGATATCGCGATAGTTGCCATTGAGGCCTTGGCTGACCTAGAAGCTCGTCAGCTTCTGCATTGCTAGTCAATATTCTTGCAGCTCGATCACATTCGCCCATGTTCCAGTGTAGAACTCCGGGGATGTGAAGCCTGTTTGGGCTGCCACCTATAGCAACGATGAGTCATGTGACGAGAGCCAGTGTGACGGGCTTCACAGTACGTACCAAAGCACTCGCGCCTACAGTGAAACGATAGTATCAGCAGGACTGTTCGAGCCCAGAGAGAACTCCGAGAAGAGTTTCACGCACAGAGGATGAAGTGTGCCTGTAGAGAGCAGGAGAGATAGGTCACATACCGTAATGTCCCCCATTGGCAGGATCGTACCTTGTCAGTTGTGGCTGGTGCTGCTGTTGCTGCCCTGGGCCTGGTGCATTCTGATCCATGATTGTATCGGATTTTCCGGACGGTGAGGAAATTGAGAGGAGACTTGTAACGGGCGCGCGATCGCTGCACGAGCTCGATGGACACAAAGTCGGAATGATAGAAAGCGTTGGGCGGGTGGTTGGAACGCCTTTGTATACGAGTAGTGACTCGGAGAGGGAGCTAGCCCGGTGTGAGCAGTCGGTACAAACGCGTGCGTTGTTGAGGCGGGCGATCGACGGCAGGTGGTATGAATGTTTGTTAATGGGATTTGCGAAAGGCGAATATTTGATGTTGACACAGTACCTTGAAGGTCGGGAGAGCGACGGTGACTACAAATAGGCGCTCAAGGATGAGCCGAGCAGGGTTTGTATTATCACTTTATCAGTACTAATGAGTAGAATACTAGAATAGAGAACTTATGTATTAGCACCTCGAGTATCCCTGTCGGCGGCTACGAGTGGGCAAGGCGGGGTACGAATGTTTGAAGTTTCAGGGCAGGAAAAGGGCACGAGTAGCCCCCACGCTGCACGCTGAAGTAATTCGTTTATTCTAGAAGCGCATAATGCGAGTGTACCCAACCGTTGCCTTGTTATTTATTACGGACTTTATTATTACAAGAAGCTTAGGCAAATTTACTCCGACTACCGTGGGACTTGGGCATCCGACTATACACTCCTCAGCCCGCCCAATGTCAAGATTGTTCCTTCTTTCCCAGTTGCAAATGACGAGGCTCCTACAAAGTCCTTCAACCAGATCTGCGGTTTCAAGTCCTCTGGTGCCTCTTCCTGACGGCGCCAGTTGATCCGCTTCCACCGAGCAAGCGACTTCATGTTGGGTCACTAAATACTACGTCCTCGATTCTGCTTCTGATGATTTACTCTCGTGTCTGAGAATAAATATACAGTGTAGTCTAAAGAATCAATGAGTGTGAATGTGCGGAGTTGATGCTGCAGGTACCTCTTCAAGAAAAATTCAGGGTCAAGATTGACGCGGTTAACCTAGTGCGCTAGCCTGCCACGCAAAAACAGAAATTCCTCGTCAACCACGCCAAAAGCCGTCATTACCTACTTTGATCTATCCAAGACGTATCAACGCGCTTTGAAATTGTATGTCATGGCTGACACCGGAGCTGACGACATACCCACAAGTGAACTTTGGGACCAGAATGAGCTTTCCGAAATGACGAGCTTGCTTCAGCGAGCGGCACAACGCATGAGAAAGCTGGATCCAGACAGCAAGCATACTATGAGAAACATAAACTCGGAAAAGTACTATGGCGGCTCAACTTCTTATGACGAATCTAATCTAACCTTCAGACTAGATTACACAAGCTGAATCCAGGACCCATAGCGCAACCATACATAATTTCGGCCCATGGCATTGCTCGAGCAGATCAAACTCGACTCGTGGATGAGAAAGATCGGCAAATTACCGCTCATCGACTTGAAGACCCCGTCGTGATGAAAAAGAGGGCCAAGAAGGTTCGCGATCTTGCATGTCTCCCCTTTTCCGCCTATGACGAAAAATATATTTCTAGATTTCTTGATGCAGAATTATCGGTCCTGTTTTGGGTACTCGCTCTGCCTTCCCTGAGAGTCTTATCATAGTTACTCGGATGGCCTACCTACTAAACTAGCTCATTATGTGTACTCTAAATAGAAAGTATAGTTGACGCATATCCAGGAAAAGCCAACCGCGGGACCGGGCTGGTTCGACATGCCGCGAACACGTTTGAGCTCGGAGTTGAAATCCGATCTGAACCTCCTCAAGCTACGTAGTGTGCTAGATCCACATCGACACTATCGTTCTGATAACACCAGTGCTTTGGCGCCAGAATTCTTCCAAATAGGTCAAATCATTCAAGGTCCGACCGAGTACTTCAGCTCGCGGCTACCCAACAAGGAGCGTAGGAGGACATTTGTTGAGGAGGTACTGGCTAATGAGAAATCTATAAGTCGCTTCAAGAAGAAGTACAGCGAGATTCAGGCATCCAAGACGAGTGGGAAAAAAGCTCACTATAAGAAGCTGAAGGCGAGAAGATCTGGGGGCCCACGCTGATCCTGAAGATATCTATATTCAAGGCTTAGAGTTGACATCGGAAGTCTTTGAGTTGATTGGCGAAGAGGTGCTGCCGGCTATCTAGTATCCTGATCGAGGCAAGGACTGTCAAATCAAAGCTTCTATTGGGGTTTGCTATGCTCAGTACGCATGGTATGCATGTAATATATCTCCCACCAACAGGCTAATTAGTTGCTATGAGACAGGATCCTCAGCTCATGACGCCTTTCTTGGAATGTTTTCGGCTTACCTGAACCTCTTTTGCTGCTTTCTCGCCCGCATCTAGCACCTCATCATGGTTTGCTTTGCCCTTCTCTATGGTGCTTGTCAAGTCTTGACGACTTGAGGCCTGGATTTGAGCGTCATCCCCCCGTGGTCCGGCTTCGAGTAATGCCTTGTTGGTTACAAGGCTGATTGCCAGGACTTTCATGTCGCAGTGCCGTGCAACAATAATCTCTGGGACGGTGGACATTCCGACCACATCGGCGCCCAAGCTACGCAACATGCGGCACTCAGCTCTGGTCTCATAGCTGCTGTCTGTCAGCCATGGAGTGGCATCATATGTGGATGTTACCTTGGACCTCCGACGAAAGCGTAAGTGCCTTCTCGTAGGTGTCTAGTGCTTCCTATGTCGCGTTGGAGTTTTTTCCATAAATAGTGGGTGCGTCTTCTCAAATCAAGGTCATACGCATCCGACAAAGCTGGAAAACGATCTCCAAAGTCGTCCGCGTTTGGCCCACGCAGCGGGTGGATGCCAGCAAGACCAGCAATGTTTATATGCTTACAAGGATCAGACGGTGGTGTAAGGAAGATGCTTGAGCCTCACGTCGTTCAAAACCACAAGGTCTCCCACTGCATAGTCTTCATTCAAGCCACCAGCGGCATTGGTGACTTGGACGATCTGTCAATAGTGACATAAACACGATTTTATGGGCTGCCTCACCAATGACCGTTTCCACGCCCAAGCGCTTCATTATTCGGATAGGAAATGTAGTGCTCTGAATTGAGTGCCCTTCATATAAGCTACTCGAACATCAAAATGAGCTGAAGGTCGTAGACAGGTGATGACGAACTGAACTCTGCCAATCATCAAAACAACAGGTAAAGCCCCAGGCTTGAAGGTTCCAAACAGAAGCTTGCCAGCGTGGCCAAGGACTGTTCCAATTCAGCACATTGCGCAAGTCAATCTCTTCTTAGCTTATCCAATACCTGTACTTGCTGGGAAGTGGGGAATATCTGTATAAGGGATTTCAAATCGTGGATCAGGTAATACCGCGTCGGCGAGACCGTTCAGACCAGATCCACATATTATACCAATGACAGGATCATGTAGCTTGGCGGGTACCTTTTCTTGCAAGTATCGTAGAGCTTCTGCGCTTTGCTGAGAAGTCGCGTTCTCCATTGCGGAGTGCCAGGCGAAAGGTTGCGCTAGGGAAAGGGATAGAGACTGGGTTGCACCGGCACACTTTTATCGTGTATCAGGTTGCATTTACGAGTCGCAAAAAGCATGCCATTGCTTGGCATCTTTGCTCAACCTCCACCCCACCAAGTCATCTATGTCAGCACTCATATTAAAAA
>JAEUBB010000059.1:82455-114825 GCA_018257885.1 Parmelia sp. 050094
CTATTCTACTAGCTTATTTTATTATCTTTATTATATTATTACCTCGTTAATTTACTACGTATCGAATTATTTTAATACCTCTTTACTTTCGCTACTTATTATATTTACCTAACTTATTAGATTATTAATTCGTTAAGTTATTAACTTGCTATTCTAATAATCCTTATAATAATAATTTATTATATTACGTCGTTAATTACTTTCGCTATACTATATATTCTTTACTATAAGCTTTATATCTTAAAGAAGCCTTTTATAAGGCTTTATATTCTAGTAAGATCTATAATAAGGTTCTTCTTCTATCTATATCCTAGCTATTATAGTAACTCGGGAGATCGTTATCTTAGCCTAGTAGCTAAGAAACTTTATTTAATCTAACTACTAATTAGCTAGATTTATTAACTAAACTATACGAGAAGTTATTTAGTATCTTATATAAAATACCTTTAGATTATCTATAGCTAGTAGCTAAAGCTTAATTTTAATAGCTAAATTCTAATAGATTAGATTCTACTTATTATTACTTAATCTACTTAGTTACGAGATATAGCTTAAGAACTAAACTATAGATTAATTAGATTTAATTAATACTCTCTATTTCTTTTAAGTAGCTATAAGCTAGCTACGAGAATTACTATTAATAAGAAATATATCTATATTTAATAAGACGCTAATTATATTAACTACTCGAGATATCTCTATTATTATAGTAGAAGAAGCTATCTATAATTAACTAATTAAATTTAAACTCTTAACTAAGTTAGTTACTTTATTTACTTTAGTTATAAATAAAGACGTTATTTAACGAATTATTTCTAAAACTATATAAGTAATTATAATATAATTAGTATAGATAGCTATAATATAGCTAGTAATTATATAAGTATAACTAACTCTATCTATAGTACTCGTTATATTAATATTATTTACTATAATTACTTTACGCTAGTACGCTTCTAATCTAGAATTCTTTAATTCTAATTATAATAATAAAATCGTTTATATTATTATCTTTATTAAGTATACTAAAAAGAATATCTACTTTCGTAACGTTTATTTATTTATTAATCGAGTTAAGTAATTCGTATCTACTAAGAAAGAAAAATTAGTATAAGAGAATCTATAATTATTACTATATAATAATATACTCTTATAGTAAATAAGTAAGCTATTAGATATTAAACGTCGAATTATTAGCTATAGTAAGAACTTTAATAAGTAGTCTAAGCTACTTATAAAATACTTTAAGCAGTTATTCTTTATTACTATAGAAGTCTTACGTAAGAAGTCTTATATCTTATAAGATACTACTATTAAGTATAAATCTTATAAGTTCGCTTAACGTATACTACGTACTACTAAGAATATCGATATTAACGAGATAATATCTTAGCTAGATATAATTTATATTAATATTAATCTTAATTTAAGAATATACTTATAACGTTTTACTAATAAGTTTACTATTAATTCTTTTCTCTTCGAGTATTACGGTAGCTAGTAAAGAGTTCTAGCTAAGAAAGCCTTCTATAGGAAAGGTGTCTAAGAAGGCTAGACTATAGCTAGCTATATTAGTACTAGTATTCTCTATACTTAAGTAGAATTCTTAGATAGTTAGAATCTTAAATCTTTTATTACTTACTAGCTAGAATAGCTATAACTATAATAATATAATAGTAATACTCTATATAATATTATTAATAGTTATATAATCTAGAAGATCTTTCTACTATTTATATAGCTTTATTTACTTTATTATATTCTTTACTACGTCTTATAGAAGTCTTCTATAGCGTAATATTTATACTCTTTAAAGTCTTTTATATATTCTTTACTAAAATACTCTTTATTATACTCTTATACTTTATTAATTTATTAATTTAATAAGTTATTAATCTATTAAGCTAATAGATTCCTTATTCTAATAAGTCGATAATATTACTATCTTAATAGACCGTTAAATAATAGTGCTTATCTATTAGATTAAGAACTTTATTAAAATAGATTATAACTTTACTAGCCTAGTAAAGTCTTTTATAGAAGAAGTTATTAACTATATTATAATTCGTTAGTTTAGATTAATTAAGTTTATTATATAAGCTGCTACGCTAGTAGTACTATCTATTAATTAAGCTTAATAAGCTAATTTATAATTAAACTCTTTTAAATTAACTATATACTTTTTAATTAGCTAGCTCGTTAATAAATTAGTTTTTAAGAGTACTTTAGTTAAGTTTATTAAGAATACTTAATAGCTCGCTAAGCTATTTAAATTATTATTATTAAAATCTTTAATAAGTAGCTTATACTTTACTACAATAATAATCTCTACTATAGTAACTTCTACTAAAAAAGTAATCTATTTATAGTCTATCGAATCTAAGATAGACGAGATAACTAAAGAAAATAACGCTAATCCTTAAAACTATTAGAATACTAACTTTACGTAGTAGTAATAAATAATCTTATAAGATCTTATTAATAAAAATTCTATATTAGACTTATTAAGCCCTTAAGAGAATCTAGATCCGCTAGAACTATAAGATAAAGTATTAATAATATTATTATTATTAAATTATTAGAATATTATAGATCTAGACTATTTTAGTATATATCTAGCTAAGTTTTATAGCGAAGATAAAATTATTATAATTAAAAAGAATCTATACTTTAAAAGTATTATTCTATTTATTAAATATATTAAGAATCTTACTACGGTTAAGAGTAATACTATAGTAAGAACTAATCTTAATATTTACTTATAGGGTACTATATTAGAATAGTATATAATAATACTATTTAACTTAAAGAGGATAGATCTTAAAAATAACTCTAAAGATATTAATAAGTAATATAATACTTTACTTAGTAGATTTAAAAAGTTATCTAAGATAACTCTCTTATACTTTATATTTAAAAAGTATACTCTTATTAATACTTATATTAGATAAGAGTCTATCGATTATATATAAACTATTATTAGATATATAAAGTTAGTTAATATCGACGCTATTCTTAATTAGCTAATATTTACTTATTAAGATATTTTATTAAAGCTATAAGTCTTTATAGATCTACTTATATTAATATCGACTTTAATAGATTTTATTTACTTACTAGAGATAAAGAAGACTATTTAATTTAAGTTATACTTAAAATTCTATATAGATAGCTAAAGACTTTTAAATTAATAATACTAACCTTTTAGAAGTTTATTATAGCCTTAAGGCTATTAAGACTAAAATCAAGATTAGTAATTTTATAAATAGTAGTAATAATTATATAATTACTAAATATATAGCTAGTAGTAGTAGTCTTTTTCTTATTAATTCTATAATAATAGCTATAACTAAAATACTTATTAATCTTAATAGAATAGCTATTAATTAAATTCTTATTATAAATAATAATAACTATTATTCTTACGTTATTCTTCGCTATAAATTATAGATAAATAAAGCGAGTTAGATTTAACGTCGTTAAGTAACTATTCTTAATAAGAATCTTAAGACGGCTTTAGAAGATTTAGCTAAGACTAAGACTATAATAATTATTAGCTATAATAGAAGAACTATTAATTAAAGGCTTTAACTTATTAAGCTTCTATAAATAAAGAGGAAATAGATTAGCTAAGTAACTAAAGTCTTAATAATTAAGCTTAATAGGATTAGAATTATTACGATAATAAGCTATAGAAGTCTTATTAGACTAGCGAGAAACACTTTTAAAAGAAAGATAATAATTAGAAAAATTATTAAAAAGAGTTTATAAGGTTTATTAGAATAGAATTATTCTATCGAAATTATAATAAGTCTTTTAAATCTAGATTAAAGCTTTATAAGTATCTAAAGTAGAAATACTTACTAAAGCCTACTATAATATCTACTATAAAGTCTACTATAACGTCTACTATAAAGCCTACTATAACGTCTACTATAAAGCCTATTATAACGTTTACTACTCGAGTATCTAGATTACTAATATTCTAAGCTTTTAAAGTTAAGAGCGTTGACTCGATATTCTAAGTAATAGAAATCGTTAACTCGATAGCTAAGAATTAAATTAATATTAATATAGAACTTATATTTTATAAAAAATCTATATATATATTTTAATTAGATTACTATCTATTACTAATAATAAGTAAGTCTATATTAATATCGACTATAGCGTTACTTTAATAGAAAGGCTATAGTTATTAAATATACTATTCGAAATAAAAATTAGGAAAATATTATAGTTACTATATATTAAGAGCCTTAATTCCGCTATATATAATACGAACTAATATATTATAGTACTAATATATATATCTAGAATTAAGAATAGTACTACTATTCTATATCGAATTATTAGAGAAGTTTATCTTATTAACGATCTTAAGATATATATACTTATTAGAAACAATATCGTCGGTTTAGAATAAATAATAATAAATATTATAAATAATAAGATTCTTATTAATAGCTACGATACTATAGCTAAGATTACTTATTAATAACGCGATTAATATACTTATCGAGTAATATATACTCGCGAGGTAATAACTATACTATCTTAATTAAAGTACTTTATATTTATAGTTAATCTTATTAATTTTTAGCTAAAAGAGACTTTCTATTTAAATCTATCTCTTATACTATTATTATATTATATATCTATCTTATTAATACTAGTATATATAGAGTTCTTACTAGAAACTATAGTAATTAGATTATTTAGATATCTAAGAAACTTAAACTAAATATTCTTACTAAACTTAATTACGAAAATACGTTCTTTATAAAGTTAGCTAATTAATATTACTTATAGAAGCCTTTTATTATTAAGATTAATAGTATAAGCTAGATTAAAAAGACTATAATAATAACTATCGTAGTAGTATTTAGTATATTATCTTTTATAACGAGTTTATAGTACCCTATAACAGCTTAGTTAGATATCGCTAAAGAAGAATAACTAGCTAATAATATAATAGTTTATAGAGATATATAAATAAGATTCTTATTAACGGACTTAATAATAGAATTCTCTACGATATAGTAAAATAATAGATTTATTAAGATATCTAAAAATAATTAAATAAAAATTATATTATATAATAATTAGTAAAGTAGATTATAACTTAATAAAGTTAAAATCTACTCTCTTAGTTAATAAGATTATAAGATTATTAATAAGATATTTAATAAATTATATTAGTAGAGTTATCTTAAATATATTATTTAAATAATATCGTTTAGCTATTCTATCTTCTCGATCTAGAAGTTATTACTAAATAATAATAGAAAGAATCGAGCTATTATTAATATATAAGGGCTTAATAACTTAATAGTATTTAATATCTACTTAATACTCTTATAATCTAAAGTTATTAGTTATCTATTAGGGTATATATATATATTTATAATAGATACTATATCTTTTTTCTATTAATAGCGTATATATTTAGATTCTCGAAGATTATTAATAGTAATATTATATAGAGACTAAGAAATATTTAATATTTCTATTATAAAATATATAAATTTAATTATCTATATTTAGTATTAAATTAATAGAATCTTACGCTCTATAAAAGACTTTATAAGTATATATATTAATAATATTATTATAGAGACGAAGTCTTTCTTAAAGTATCTAGTAAATCTTTAAGCGTTATTTTAATTATTTATAAAGTATAATATCTTAATCTTACTAACTAAGACCTTTTTAGAGTACTTAAGTATTAATTTATTAGATCGACGCGTTAACTTTTTAGACTTAGCTATAGCTAAAGATAAGCTCGAAGCTATTAAAGTACTAAAATATTTAACGACTTTAGATATCTTAAAATACTATCTAGATTTAATAAATTATTTATATATTAATATTTACTACTTTACTTAGTTAGTATAGCTACTTTAAGTACTAAAAATAGCTCTACTAAAGTATACACTAATAAAAAGTAATTCTTATTATTAATATACTTTAATATATAAACTTAATAAGCCTATAGACTTAGAGAAGGCTAGCTTTAATAGCTTATAAAAAGCCTTATATAGAAAGACTATATTAATATATTTAAATCTAAAGAGAGTAATATAGATTAATTTTAATATCTTTAAAAATAGATTTAGAATTAGAATCTTTTATATTAAAAAAGATTATAAGGTTCTATTTAATAAGTAGTCGACTAAATCTACTATAAAGATAATTCTATTCTTATTAAGAAAGCTAATAGCTGCTAAGAAAAACTATTAGCTAACAGAATTAAAAATTATAGGGTTTATATAGATTATTAAGAAGATTAGATATATAATAGAATTCTATAAGTACTCTATAATAATTTAGACTAATTACTCTACTATTATTAATATTATAAAGTAGTCTTTAATTACTTTTATTATATTAATAGTATATATAAATACTAGGCTAGTATATACCTTATAGTTTCTTTAATAATTTAGACTAAAAGTTAGATATAAATCTAGTAAAGAGTATATTATACTAGACGCTTTATTATAACTAGCTATAATAAGGCCCCTTGTAGTAATATTATTAAGTAATTATTTAAAACTTAATATACTTTATATTAACTATAATTACTTCTCTATTTAAGTATAGATAAGTAATAGTTTTCGTACTAAAATAGTAGAAGACTATACTAAGAATTCTAAATAGACTAAAATTATTAAGATTCTTATTAATAAGATATATAATAAGAAGAAGTTTAAGAATAATAAAATTATTAAGCTATCTTTTATTTATAAGAAGTTAAGTAATATAGCGGACCTTATTTTTTATATTAATAAATTTATAAACTTATAACGCTTATATATACCTTAGTCTTTAGTTAAGAAAATCTTTAATATCGTATATAGTAAGAGTTATCCTAGCTTTAAAAGATACTATAAGATAATATTAAGATTTTAGTATATATATAATCTAACTTAACTACTATATAAGTATATTAAATACTATTTATAATATCTAGTTTTCTAGACTTAATAATATCGCTTTTATAAAGCTCTTTAGTCTATTTAGAGTTTCTTAATTCTATTTTATATCTTAACGCTTAACTTTATTCTAGTATTATTAATATTCGTTAAGAAGTTTAACTATATAATATTAGTAACGAATAAGTTTACTAAGAGAATAATAGTACTATCTAGTAAATTAATTTAGAAGGCTATAAATTAGATTATCGCGTTATTAAATTATTTTTATATAGTAGATTAAGGCTTATTAATAATTTTTTTATTAATTAAGATCTAAAGTTTTTAATATAGCTATAGAAAGCTATCTTTAAGTATCTTAAAATTAACTTATTATACTTAACGGCGTATTACTTATAAATAGATAATAGTAGTAAAAGAATTAATTAGATTATAAAGATTATTTTATACTTCTATATTTATACTTTTAATAAGATATTAGATTAATTAAAGATACTATTATATCTATAATCTCTATTTAATAATCTACTATTATTAATAACTATTAAGATACTTAATAAGCTAGTATATAGATTTAAACTTAATAGATCTTTAAATTTAATAGATATAATAGACTTACTAAACTAATTAAGACTTACTAGAGTTAACGCCGTCGATACTATTAGCTTCGCTTAGATAAATTAGAAGTTTTATTATAATTATTACTATTAATCTATATATCTTAAGCGAGGTAATAAAGTCTATTTAAGACTTTATTATAGCTACTCGATCTTTATAGTTAATACTAAGTTTAGATAATAATATATTGAACTCTTTAAGATTCTTAATAGAATTAGTAAGTAAGTCTATTAACTAGATATTTTAGAATATTAAAGAGTATACTCTATTGTTGTGGTTCTGGTTCTGGAAGGGAGGCTTCCGGCTGGGAAGGAGCCAGGGAAGGAGCCACATAGGCCCATGTATTTAAACCTAGTTTCCCGGCCGCTTCTCGAGGCCTCTCCAAGCTTTTACACATTCCAGATCGTACACACTTGCTCGTGCCATAACATCTATATTCTCGCTTACTTAGCTAGAATTATCGCTAAGGCCTAATCCTTTTAAACGTCTAATACTAGAATATCTAGAATTGCTACGGTCATAGTTCAAATAAGTAGTATATAAGACTTATCGATTCTAACTGCCTGAGAATACTGTTAAGTATAGAAAATACTAGTACTAATATAGCTAGCTATAATCTAGCTTTCTAGAAGTCTTTTCTAGTCTAATTAATAAGTATTAAGAGCCTTATAGAAGGCTTTTCTAGAATTCTACTATAGTAGTATACTATAAACGAAGAAAGCTATCGCCTTAATAACTAAATAGAATACTAAATAATTATAATTAGAAGTCTTTCTTAAATACTAAATTCTTAGAAGTTTTTTATATTTCGCTAAGAAGTTATTAGCTAGTATAGAGTATTATTTAATTAATAAGAGCCTTATTTTCTTAGGATTTTAACTATAATAACTCGTTAAGAGCCTTATATAGCTGCGGCAGTATACGCTAAAGTAGTCTAAGTAGATATTAAAGTAGCTTAAATAAATACTAAAGTAGCTTAGATAAATATAATAATAAATAATTAAAGTCTTAAATCTAGCTATTTATACTTCTAATTAATTAAGATTCTATATTATTTCTTATAATCTTTAATAAGTTCTAAAGTATTAGCTAACTATACTCTAATATACTATTAATTATATTCTAAACTCTATTCTTTCTATTATACTAGATATCTATTACTCTACTTATTAATAATCCGTTTAACTTTTTAGGACTTCTAAGTAGCAGTATCGCTTTTAATATAGACGAAATTAGACTTTTCTAAGATAAACCTATTAAAAAAATTGAAGCCTATTAATATAAACTTTAGTATAGCTATAATAACAGCTAGATTTATACACTAGTATATAAGTATATTAAGTTTATAAATAAAATACTTAATTCTTTAAAGTACTTTAAAGGATTCGATATACTATTATCTTAGCTTTTAAGTAATAGCTATATTAGTAGAAATATTATAACTCTTATAAAAATAAAGAAATATATAACTATCTTCCTTTAAAAATATAGGCTTATATTATTTATTATAATAGTATTTAGTAGTTATACTAGTAAAGGCTAAGGCGTTAATAGTACTAATACGAGCTATAAAAGGCTTCTTAGATAGAAAGAGTATAATAGTAATTAAGTCTAAAGATTAATTAAATTTAAAGTTATAAATAATCTTATTAGAGGAGTACTCGATAGTAGTTAAGATATTAAAGTTTAAAATTACTTATAAAATAAATAAGATTTAAGATCAGTATTTAGTATATTTTAACTTTATTATAAAGAATCGTAGTATAATCTCTACTATTTAATTAGTACACTTACTTTACCTATTAATTTAAGAGTAGTAAGCAATAGAATATAATAGCTTTATCTTAAATAGATTAAATAGACTTATTTATAACTTAAATAAGAATTTTAAATTACGATCTAATAGAATAATCTTAAATAAGTCTTAATCTTTTAGCTATAATTACTTAAGAAGTCTAGCAGCTTATTATAATACTATTTAAATAATTTTCCTAAATATAAAGATAGTTCTTTTACTAAACTTATAGATAATAGATATTATATAGTTTAACTCTTCTAATATAAGAGATATAGCTAGAATAAAGTTAATTATTAATATATAAAATAATATTAAAGAGCTATAAATCGGCTATATAGATTTATAAAGAGCATAATAATATATTTAATAGACTAAGTACTCCGAGCAATATTTAAGATAGTCTTAGAAATAATAAATTAAATTATAAATATACTAAGAACCTAAGACTCTTTTATAATATTATATAAATCCTAGATAGCTAGTAGCTATATATATAATATTAAAAATATCTTTAACTACTACGTTAGATATATATAAGCGTTTCACGCTAATAGCCTTATTAACGTAATAGATTAGCTTTAGTCTTTTATTAAAAACTTCTAAAGCTACTTAGATAATAGTTAAAGCTACTTAGATAGTAATTAAAGTCTCTAATAATAAGAATCTTAATATAGCTTAAACTTAGTTAGTAGTAAATATTTTTAAAATAGCTTAAATAATTCTAAAAGTTTTTAAAGCCTTAACTATAATAATAGATAATAAATATAATAACTTTTAAAGAGTTTTAAGAACTTTTATATTAAAATACGAGGGTACGAAATATTTAAGTTTATTTTACGGTAGTAACTCGGCGCTTAGGCTTAATATATATTTTATATATAGCTCCGCTATATTTAGAATTATAATTAATTAAGTATTCTATTATCTACTTTTAAGAGGTTATAAGTCTAAATTATAGAGTATCTCTTAGTAGTACTATATTTTTTAAGCTATCTACTAGCTTAATTAAGATATTTTAATTAGACTAAAAGCCTTAATATATCTATTATATAATCGCGAAATATATATACTATAAGTAACCAGCTTCGTACTATAATAAAAAAGTATCTCATATTAATCACCTAGGAAATTCTAGTTAAAAGAATAATATAGAAATAGATTTAACTCTAAAATCTAGTTAAACGCTAAGACTATATATTATTAGTTATAGAAAATATCTAAAATAGATTACGCGCTAATATTAATTAATAAGTAATATTATTTTGTTTATAGATTACGCTAAGCAGATATCTACTTATATTACTATAACTTTATATAGAGTAAACTTTACTTACTATAATAATTATAAGATTAAAAGATTTTAAACTATTAATTTCTATCTAATTCGATATTTTTATAAGTATTAAGTCGTTTATATAAACTTTAAATAAGGCCTTTATACTATCTAAACTACTCTTAATATATCTTAGTAGTCGAAGAACTACTTAAATTACTCTAACTATAAATTAATTCTAACGTACTTTAATTATTAAAGAACTACTTAAATCGTAAATTACTTCTAATATATTTTAGTAGTTAAAGAACTAATTAACTATAAGGCGCTATTTAAAGCTCTTTATTATTATTAAACGCCGTTATTAGCTATTTATAAGCCTTAACGTTTTTATAAGTATTATTAAATATAATATCGCTATATACCGCTCTTTTTTAGTAATACGCTGTATTCTTTTATTACTATAAGTAACTTATAACTTATAATTCGCTATTATCGTTATTATAATACTTTAGTATTAATAATAAGCGGAATATAGATCTAACCCTAGTAAATTTCGCTACTTTTTAAAAAAGTTATAATAAGAAAAATTTAAGATCTATTAAATTATTTTAAAAGTCTAATTAAATAGAATATCTATATATCTTTAACGAGATTAATATTAAATATATCTACTAATAGTAATTAAGCTTTAAGATTAATATATATATCTTAACTTACTCTTTAAGACTTTATATTTTTTAGAAGATCTATTAGACTTATATTAGTATTATCGTATAATTTTTATACTTCTCTTAATATATATCTTAACTTTAAATATCTTTTAACTTCGGAGTAGTAATCTTAAATCGTTATTAATTATTTAAAAATTAACGTAATCTATTATATCTCTTATAAGAATTAGAAGACTAAGCGCCGAGATTATTAACTCTTTAAACGCGACTTTTTAGAATATAACTTCGAGTTAGAATATCTTAATAAGAAAGAGTATAATAGTCTTAATTATAAGAGCTAAAAACTATTAGCTAAGAGCTAAAAAAAGTATTAATTTAAGTTTAAAAGTAAAAATAATTTCTTATCTATATTAGAATTTTTAATTAACGAATTAGATCTTAATCTTTATAATAATACTAAACTCTTTAGTCTAGAGGTAAAGCCCCGCTATAGATTTTAAGATAGTTATAATAAAAATCTCCGATCTACTAATCTATATTAAGAAGCTTAAATCCTTAAAAGGGTACTAAGTTTAAGAGCGAGCTATTAAAAAATATCTTATTAGCGTATTCCTTTAAAAGTATATTACGGAGAGCTAAGTCACCTTTTTAAATTATATTACTTAGATAGTTATAGATTAAGCTATTATTAATAACTAAGTAATATAAATTTAGGCTTAAGCTTAATAAATATAAGTAGTTATAACGGTTATTATTTCTATAATAGAAATTATCAAAAAATATAATATTAAGTATAAGAAATAGAAGAATAAGTATTTAATATATTATAATATAATTTAAAGTACTTTTAAAGTTAACTATTATAATAACTATAAATATATCGAGAACGTTATTTTCCTTTAGAGCACTATTAAATTAGAATATAAGCTAAAGAGATTAGACTTTATTAATAATCACTATTAATATCTTTATACTTTAAGACTTAGTAATTATAAGAATCTTACTAAATATATTAAAAAGTTTAAAAAACTCTATAATAAAATTTATAATATTTATAAAAAATTATATTTTTTTAAAAACTTTCTTATCTTTCTTTTTTATATTAGTTTAGATAAAGTCTATAAGAACTACTTCTTACACTATATCTAGAACTATAAGACTTATAATACTAATAGATAGATAATCTACTTATTAAAATATATAACTTAATATTTTTTTTAAATAATTATTAATCCTTCTACTAATTATACTAAATTATTTTTTAAAATAATTATAATTTATAATAAAGCCTTTTTTATTATAAAGAGATCCGTAGCGTTCTTTATTATTATTAATTCTTAAAATAGCGCGACTAATAGACTAGATAGCGTCTTTATTTATAAGATAATTAAGTTTTACTAAAGTTATAAGCGACTCTATTATATTTAGTACGAATATAAAGAAGGAAGAAGTAGTAGATTAGATTATTATAAGTAAAATTATAGTTTAAGTCGTAGTTATAATAATAAAAACGATTATAATTATAAGTATTAGCGTAGCGATCAAGCTCTAAATTATAGCTAATATAAAAATCGCTATAAAAAAAAGTCTTAAAAGTCTTATTTTAAATATAAGGCTTTTTTAATCTATTATAATATTAAATTCGCTAGTTTCGATACTGACTCTAATAATAAGTTATATATAGTATTATATAAAGATTCGTAATCTAAATATTACGTCTTAGTTTCTAAAGAAGAGATAATAGCTACCGCTATAGATAAGATACTAATATAATAGAAACTCGATATATACGCCTCTATCTATAGTACCTTTAATCGCTTACTCTTTAAGATATATACTTCGCTTACAGCTAGTAATAATTCTCGTTCTATTAGAAATTTAGCGAAAGCTCTTCTTCTTATTAATAAAGATAAAATTAAGCTTAAGATAAATATTAATAATAAGTATCGCAAATTTATTCTTCTTAATATATTATATATTTCTAGAATACTAATTAATTTAATCTTTTAAAATAAACTAATACGCAGGGATTATTCTATTAAGATAATATTAAATAGTATTAAAATAGGCTAGTAAGAGATTACTATATAGCTTTCTTATAATAATATCTTTCTTTTTTATATATAGAAGGATTCTCTATTAAACGAATTTAAACCGCTAATAAGAGTATTAGTATCGAAATAAATAAAATCCTAATTAGCGCCTTCTTCGTAACTAAAGCTACAAGCTTTAGTTACTACTAATTCTATTAATAGATCTATTATTTCTCTAGTATTAGTTAAGCGCTCTTATAGTGTTAGCTATATATCTAATACTACTATTAGCTTCGTATCGAGTTATAATTCTAACTCTAACTCTAACTCCCGCATATTAATACGCGAGAACTTAGACTCTAGGATCTCGAACTGCAGTAATACTAGGCCTTTAAAGAGATATAAGCTAAATCTAAAGACTCTAGCTTACTATTATTATTATCTAGAACACTCTAGAGATATAACGTAGCTTAGAAAGTATAGTATTAATCTATTTAAGAAAGTTAGTAATAAGGCTCTCTACTAGTTCTATATTATTAAGAAAGCCTAATAAGAAAGATATATATCGTATATTTATCTTAAAAAACGTTATATAAACCTTATCTATAGCGATATTAATAAGATAGAAAAAACTAAGCTTAACTATAAATACTTTATTATATTTATAGATAACTATATTAAGATATTTAAAGTTAAGCTTCTTTATATTAAAGATAAGATCTATAATACTTTTCGTCGCTATCTCTTATATAATAAAAGAGGCGAAGAGAGATATAATAGACTATAAACTAATTAAGAAGATAAATATAATAATTATAAGTTTAATAAATTTTATACTAATAAGAGTATTATATAGAAGCTAATAGTTTCTAGAAATCTATAATAGAATAGAGTAGCTAAGCGCCTTAACTAAGATCTAAAGAATTATATATTCACTATTATAGAAGATATTAATCTTAATATAGAATATTAACTATATATTCTCTTAGCTACTAATTACTTACGTAATCAGCGTTACCTAGACTAGAAAGCTAACCCCTTATAAAGTATATACTAATTATAAATTTAATCTAAAGCGCCTATATCCTCTTAGCTCTTTTAACTAATACCTTATTTAAAAACCTACTACTAGGTAAGTAAAAGATTAAGATTATACTATTTCTAAATTCTCTACTTATCTAATTAGCTATAACGAAGATTATATTTATACTATACTACTCGATAATAATAAGGTTTATTATACTAATAAGATTATTTAGAGAGAGATTCCTTTCAGCTTTCTTTATATTAAGCAGTCTAAGTTAGATTCTATTATAATAAAAAGAGTATTATTATCGCTAACTACGCCGTTATCTCTTAAATCTATAAAAGAATCTCTATCTATAATAATAATTATTAATAATAAAGATAAGTTAGAAAGTCTATTTAAAGTATTAACTATTATTTAGTAATTATTTATTATATTATTAACTTTTATTAATACTCTAATCTTTATTAGTACTCTATTAACGTCTATCTCTATACCCCGAATATTAGTATTCTTATTTAATACAGCCTTAAATAATACTATTATAGAAGATACTTTAGTAACTTCTTTACTAAGAAACTATCTTTATCTATAAGATTATAATCTATCTTTAGATTCAATTACGCTATTCGCCTCTATCGCTAAAGAATCTTATAAACCTAAGAACTATAAAAAGGCTATTATAAAGTATAATTAAGATTAAGAGAACTAAAAAGACGCGACTAAGAATAAGATAGACTTCTTAATAGAAAATAATATTTAGAAGCTTATTAACTATTTAAAGAATTATAAACTATTAAAAAATAGATAAGTATTTATCTTAAAGTAAGACTTTAAAAAGAAAATTACTCGCTATAAGATATACTAAATAATTCTTAAATATTCTTAATATAAAGGCTTAAATTATAATAAGACTTTCGTCTTAATTATTAAGTTTATAAGCTATAAGGCTTTATTTATCTATACCGCCGCTCTAGATTAGAATCTAGAGTAAATAGATATTAAAATAATATTCTTATATAAAGTAATAAAAGAGATAATTTATATATAATAATCTATTAATTTTAAGTTAAAGAAATATTTAGATAAGATCTATAAGCTAAAAAAGATTCTCTATAATTTAAAGTAATCTTCTTATATATAGTATAATATCTTTATAAAGTTTATAAAGAAATAAGGCCTTTTTTTTATTAATATTAACTATAATATATTTACTAATCCTCGTACCGATATAATTATTACTCTTTATATAAATAATATATTAATTACTAGTCTAAATTATAAGAATATTTAATAAGTTAAGAATATACTTAATATTAAATTCTATATAATAGATCTAGAACCTTATATATATTATTTAAAGATAATAGTTACTTATAACTATATAAATAGAACTATTTATCTAGAGTAAGCTAACTATATAAAGCGAGTACTTCGTAATAATAGGATATAGAATACTAAGCTAATAGTAATATTAATAAAGATATTAATAAAACTAATATTTATAAAGAATAGCTATATAAATTTGTTAAAGAAGATTAAGCGCTATTAATTTACTATTAGATTATTAATATATACTATATTAAGAACTTATCTTAATATAGCTTATACTATATTAATTATTAATTACTACGCTTATAATTCTACTTAAAAGTATTAAGGTGCTATAAAGTATATCTTTTATTATCTTAAAAGTATTATTTACTTAGAGCTTACTTTTAAAGATACTCTCTCTAACTTAATAGAGTATATTAATTTTAATTAAATTAAAAATATAGCTATTTATTACTCTATCTTAGATTATATTTTTAATATTAGTAGTAATACTATTAGCTAATCTTTTAAATATTAAGCTATTATTATATTATTAACTTATAAAGTTAAATATATTAGATAAATTTAAGCTATAAAGAAAGCTATCTAATTATAAAGTCTTTTAACGTTATTAACTAATTATAATATCTTAAAGATTATTATTATTTATAAAAATAATTAGAGTACTATTATACTAGCTAAGAACCCTTAATCTTATAATTATATTAAGTATATTAAGATTAATAATTACTTCTATTATAAGAAAGTTACTAATAAGATAGTAGCCTTTAAGTATATCTCTATTAATAAGTAAGTAGCTAATAGACTAACTAAGGTACTAATAAGAAATAAGTTTAAGGCATTTTATAATACGATTAGTCTATAATAGATCTATTAATAATCTCTATTCTATAGAAGTTATTTATTTACTATTACTATTATTATTACTACTAACTCTAAATTCTATAGACTTACTTAGAATCTCGCAGCTGCTTACTTAGCTACTTATATACCTTATAAAGGTATTATATAACCTCGTAATTATAGTTCTATATTAATAAAATAGCAATATTGCGCTCTATTTTATATAGAAATTTCTTAGATAATCTGTCAAGTAATTAATAAAGTCGCTAAATCTTAATATTAGAGCTTAGTACTTACTTTCTCCGCTTTATTAATATCGAATCTTATTATATTTTACTACTATTATTCTAATAACTATTAAATCTTTAGGGTACTTATAGAGTACTTATAGCTAATATTCTCTATTAATATACTATAGTTATGCTACTTAATATTAAAGTTATATTTACTTTCTTCGTCTTATTAATATTAAATTTTATTATATTTTACTACTATAATTCTAATAGATATTAAACTTTTAGAGTACTTATAAAGTATTTATTATTAATATTTCTTATCGCTACGCCGCTACTATATTACGCTACGCTAAAGTTATATATTATTAATTATTATAATCTATTTACTAATATCCTAGATAACCCCTATAGGGCCTTATAGCTAATTATATATATATTAAAGAATTTTCTTTTAATTAACTTATATAAAATCTCTATAAATAATCTTCGGTCTTAATTCTATTAATTTTTAGTATATATCTATTAGATATAAAATAAAATCTTTAAAATACTATTTTTAGATATAGTATACTTATTCTATCTACTTTAATATAATTTTTTAATTATATCGACTGCGTTACTGTTAATATTTAGTATATACTAAGTAATTATAAAAAGAAAAGTTCAAAATATCGTTTTTAAATAAAGATAGATTTTTTACTAGAATAAGATATTAAAATATTAATAAATTATTCTTTACTCTTACTACTCGACGCTAGAGTTATATTTATTAAGAAGAAGATCTTATTTAAAGTATAGTATTATATAGAAGTATTAAAATATAAGAATATAAAATATCTAAGTTTATTTTATAGTAGTAACCCGGCGCTTAGACTTAATATATATTTTATATATAGCTCCGCTATACTTAGAACTATAATTAATTAAGTATTCTACTACCTACTTTCAAGATTTTAAAGATTCTTAAGCTTTTTTTAAAGCTAATATAATATTCGTAGTATTCTTTTATATAAAGAAAAGCTTAATAGTATTCTTACTACTAAATAACTTATTTAATAACTATCTTTCTTAAAGTATAAGAAGAACCTTCTTTTAAACCGAATTAGTATAATAGCTCTTTATAATATAAGACTTAAAGTCTTAACTTATTTTAACTAGAATCGTAATATAGATATAGATAATATAAGATTTGATTATATAAAGCGTATTAAGTTTAATATAATAAGATTAAGTCTTAAAGCTATAATTAGTACTTACTAGACAAGAGAGAGTATTAAAAATAATATTTCGCTTTCTAAACTTATACTTAACGTCTAAGTTAAAACGCTAAAGATATTAAAATACTCTTATAAGTCTAAAATTTAATCTTATTATAAATATTAAAAATAAGAAAGCCTACTTAATAATATTAGTTATAGTAGAATAATCTATATAGACTATAATATAATACTTTAATAACTTAATAAGATACTAAATCTTTTATATAATCTATATAAATTTAGCTACTTTAAGCTTAGTAGACTAATAATTCTTCTTAATATTTATAAGAAGTCTACTTAAGAATATTATAAATCTAATTCTTAAATACTTCTCTTCGGTTATATAGCCTATAGTATTAATATTAGATTTAAGAGAGATTAGAATCTCGCTATTAACTTATATAGTCTTCTTTTAGCTATAATAGATTACTATCTTAAAGTTAAATTCCTTAGAGCCGTTAATATTAACGTATAGAATTTAATATAAGTTAAAATAGATTAAATAATAGAGTCTTTTTAGAATCTTTTAAAAAGTTTTAAAGACTATTAGCTTCTCTACTATAGAGTTAGTAAGCTTAATAATTATTATAAAAGACTTTCTAATATATCTACTCTTTAAAGAAGGCTTTAATAGCTTAGTCTTATAATCCTATAAGAACCTAGCGATCTATATATATTAGATAATATAGACGCGAAGGTAGCTAGTTATACTTAAATAAATCTTAAAGATAGTTAAATTAAATAGAAATTTAAACTTACTAATTATCTTAAGTCGCTTCTAAAGAGTAAAGAGATTAAAAGAATTAATATATTATTCTAGTAGCTATATATTAGAATAGCCTATAAATAACTTAAATATCTTAAGAACTACTCTAATAAGTTTAAATAAAGTAAAGACTTATTAAAGGTAAGAGATATACTCTAATAGAATCTTAAAGAAAATCACAATATTATTAATATAGCCTTTTATAAATTTCTTAAAGAGTCTTAATAAGTAATCTATCTAGTATTAAATATAAGCCGAAGAATTATAATAATCTATTAAAAGAATATTAAATATTTCTTATTTTTAATAAGTAATAATAATCTATTTAAAGTAATCTATAGGCTAAACTCTTTACTAATAGAAAAATAAAGCCCTATTAATATATATAATAAGCTAATAATTAAAGATAAAAGTAATAATTTTAATTTATAATAATAGAAGATAAATATTTTATATAAAGACTTAATTAAGCTTTTTAATATTTATTATAGATCTTCTATAGTTAATTCTATTAGATAGAGTTTTATATATAATAAAGACTAGATAATAGAATAAGATAGATTACTTTATAAACTTAAGTCTTTTTTAAACTTAAAGCTTATTAAAGACTTTATTAACTATCGTTCTATTCTTAGTATTTAGCGAATAAATTTTAGACTTACTAGTAATCTTTAATTTTTAATCTATATATAAAAGTATATATATTTAATTCTATTAAGATAGATCTATAGATCTATCTTAATTATATTATATCTTTCTAAATTTCTAAATAATAGCTATTAACTTAATAACGATATTAGATATTCTATATATAATTACTTTATTAGCTAGTATAGTCTTAAAAGGCTTTAAACTAATAGAGTCCTTATTAACTAGTAGCGTAAAAGCCTTATTAATTTAAGTAATCTAATAAGTTTACTTAGATAATCTTAAAGCTAAGTTTTAAGCTTCTTTAGTATCTTTTAAATAATAGTAACTATTAACCTCGAAATTTATTATCGATTCTAGCTAAAGATTTTTTAGTAAATAAATAGATTACTTTAACTTATTTTAAGTTAATATAGCGTAAAATAACGAGTCTATTATAGCTATAAATAACGCGATAAGGTAATTACTAGTAGACTTAAATATAAAGTTATCTTTAATAAATAGATTAATATATTTAACTAGAATTACTAACTAAGTATATATAGAAATTATTATTAATCTTTTTAATATAATATTCTACTTAATTAAGAGCCTTAATAGTAAAGTTACTATAAGTAGAAAAGTAGTACTATAACTATAAATATAGTTAATATATATTAAGCTAATTAGATTAATATCTTTAAAAATAAGAATATCTATATTAATAAGTATCTTAGCTCTTAAATTATCTATAATAAACGTTAAGTACTTAAGTAAGAATTTAATTAATCGGCTATTAATACTATAATAATCTAATATATAGATACTAAGATTAATAAATTTTATAATAGTATAACGATTTTTACTAATTCTCTAAACTATAAAAAATAAGTTTTTATATAGAATTTAATAAGATAAAGATAGCTATACTTATAGAAAGCTATAATTAATTAAGATAATAAAGTATTTAGTATCTAAGTATATTAATTCTACTATAATCTTAATACTTAATTTAATTATAGCTCTTAAATAGTAGTAGAGTCTTAATAGATATTAAATATTATTAAAGTCTTCTATTAAGATAGACTTTCTAATAATAGATTAAATAACTTTAATAATATTAAAGATATAATTAATATAAGCTTTAGTTATTAAAGGCTTCTATAAAGATTACTTAATCTCGCGATATTTTTAGCTTCTTAAATATTTATAAAATAAGTTCTTAGATAGAAATTATACTAAATAATATTAATAAATAATTAATCTTACTATAACTAAATTAGCTATACTAGTAAAATAAGCTTTAAATTAATATAAATCTTTATCTTATAAGTAGTAATATATTAGATTATTATTCTTATAAAAGTCTTCTTTAGTTTTAGCTTTCTATTTCTTATTATTTAGTACTTACTTATAATTTACTAATAATTCTTTAGACTCTTTAATCCCTTAATAAGCGATAGTACGTAGTTTTCTAGATATCTATAAGTATCTAGATTCTTATTACTCTTATTTTATATACTTAATTAATAGCGATTTCTAAAAGCTAGTTCTAAAGTAATTTAAAGCGTACTTTTAAGCTAATAACTAATAATTTACTAGCACTATAGCCCCTTACTATAATAATTATAGTTAATTATTATTATAATTCTAATAGAAAGATCTATTTTAATAGCTCTAAAAAGATAACTAAGAATAATAGCTAAAGTAATTTTAGCCTTAATAAGTTAATATAAAAGGTTTAAATAATATCTAATATATCGCTTTCTATTATTTAAATAGAGATTAAGAATACTAATCTTATTTATCTTTACTCTTAAGCTATTATTATTAAAAAGTATATTAATAGCTACTTTAATTACCTCTTAGCTTATTCTAAGTAATATTAATAAATATACTAGCTTTAAAGTCTAGCTAATTAAAAAAACTCGATAAATTAGTATTAAATCTAGATTTAATAAGGAGTATTCGAAATTTCTAATATATCTTAATATAAACTTAAAGTAACTAATTATATAGCGGTAAATAGATTATCTTAATATATTTAATAATATTCTAGATATAAGAATAAGGAGTACGATTATTCTTAATATTTTATAAGATATAAGAGTATATTAAAATATAAGGTAGAATACTTAGTTGTATTATTCTAAGTGTGCTACGTATAGGAAAGTACGATCTATTTAGAATACTAGCGTTACGTAATACTAGTATCTTAGCGCCTTAACGCTAACTAACTCGCTAGATTCTAATACTTCTCTTTATATATATTCGATTATATTCTCTACTCCCCTTACTATAGAGTTAAGTATAAGTATAAGTATCGAGTAGCTAGAATAAATTTAATATAATATATTTATAAAGAATTATACTCTTTATATAAATTTTTAAAGAATTATAATATTTATATAAATTTTTTATTTTTTATTAAAAAACGATTTTTTAAACTTTTCTTTTTATATTTACTTAGTATATACTAAATATTAATAGAAACGCAGTTAATATAACTAGAAAAGAATATTAAAATAAATAAAATAAAAAAAATTTATATATCTTTATTTAAAAATAATATTTTAAAAAATTTATTTTATATTTAATCTATATATATTAAATATTAATAAAAGTAAGATTAGAGGTTATTTATAAAGATTCTATATAAGTTAATAGAATAAAAATTCTTCGATATATATATAACTAGCTATAAGGCCCCGTAGAGATTATCTAAATGTTAAAATCTAGAAGTTATATAACTTTATTATATAACTCCTAGATTCCCTAGGTCGCACTTTACTTTATAGTATACTTAGTCTAATATAATTAAGTATTCTATCTTATATTTTAATAAGTTATAAGCTCGGGCTTATATTTAATAATTATTTTATATAATCTATTAATCTTTATTACTATAGTGACTTTTAGATATATAATATCTATTATTACGATACCTAATATCTAATATTAAGATATCGCGATAGCTAGATAATTAATATTTTTAAATTCTTTTAAATTTTTTTATAATCTTCTTAATCTAAATAATCTCTATCTTAAAATAATTATTATAGGCTTAAAAGACTTTAATTTATAAAGCTATAAGTTATTCTTCTACTTATATACTTTAATACTTTAAACGCTATAAATTTATTATTAAGATTTTTAAAATAATATTAACTTCTTTATATAAAATATATTAATTAAGCTATTAATATTTCTATCTTATTAGTACCTTTTAGATTAAAAGATAATTATATTAAATAATCTTTTTTATATATCTTAAGCTAATAGTAGCTATTATAGGCTAAATTTTAATAATTAATATAATCTAATTATTATTTAAAGTATTTTAAAAATAATTCGAGTATATACTTTATTATTATTATAGTAGGCTCTTAAGTTTATCTATAGCTAAAATATAATAATTTCTTTTTAAGTTTTAATATAAAAACTATAAAAATTTTCTAAATAAAAAGATTAAATTCTTTATATAAAGCTTTTTTTATAATTATAAATATTATAATTACTATAATTATAGAATCTAATTAATCTTTTAAGTCTTATAAAAGTTACTAGCGATATAAATATTCTACTATAAAGACTTTAACTAAATAATATAAAGAGAAGACTAATTTATTTTTAAAAAGATTAATATATTTATAATAATATCTAAGTTAATTTTAAAAGTAGTTAGCTATTATTAAGAAATTCTCTTTATTATTAAGTACTTTTTATTTTAATTAGATTACTAAAGTTTATTAAAGATTTAAATATAAATACTTTTTATACTTAATTTAGAAGCTTAAAAGTTAATAGCGATAACTACTAAATATTAATAAAACTCTTAAAGACTTTAATAATAAGTAGTAGAAATCTTATTTCTTTAAATTTACTCTATTATTATATAATAGCGACTTTAAAGCTAATAAGAATATATTTAGTATTTTTAGTAATATCGAATTATTTAGACTATATATTAAAAGCTCTATAATCTTAACTCTAATAAATACCGCTAAGTTAGACTTTTTAGAGTTATTATTATTATTATTATTATCGAACTCAGATACTTTAGATAATAAGAGTATTAACTTAAATTTATTAATAATACTATTACTATTAATTATTATATTCTATATTCTCTTAATAAGATTTCCTTTTAACTTTATATTCTTAGCTAGTACTTATCTCTATAAATAACTTTAATAAGTAACTTTAGAAGACTATAATAATAGTATTAACTAAAAATAAAAGCTTTTCTTTAATCTCTATTATTATTCTTAAATCTAGTATTAATTATAATTATTAAAATAAGAATATTATTAATTAGTTAATACTTAATAATCTTTTTCTCTTTATTAAGATTATTAAACTTAAGGCTTATATAACTATCCGCTAACGCCTAGGTTATAATAATTATTAACTTATTAAGAAGAATAGTAATGAGCCTTAAGTAATACTTAATATTATTATATTTAATTATAAATTTAAAGACTTCGATCTTTATATTAAGCTTATTTATTAACTATACAGTATTATTATTATTATTAAGAAAGATATATATTAATATAAAAAGAACTTTTATAAGATTAATATAGAAGTTATTAATTTAGATATAACTTTAATATTATTAAAGCTCTATCTTATTTAACTCTTTTTAATAGAACTTAGTAAAGTCTTTAAGATTTTTATTATTACTTATATATAAATCTATATACTCTATAAATTTAGAGCTATAAAATTTAATAAAATTAGCTATATTATTATTAATAAGAAGTATTAAATATCTTTAGTTAAAAAGAATAATATTATTATATTTATTATTTATAATAGCTTTAAAGATAAGATTTAGAAATCCGCTAAGAGAAATACTAATAAGGCTTAAAAAATCTATAAGAATTATAAGATTATTAATTAAAAGTATAGATATTCTATATTCTTATATTAAGTTAAATACTTTTACTTAAAGTCTAAAAAGTTTATAATACTTAAAAAAAAGAAAAAGAAAGCTTAAATTAAAATTATTAACTTTAAAGATAAAGCTTCTAATTATAAATAGAAATATATTAAAAAGATACTATTTAATTTATTCGCTTTAAGAGAGAATAATTATCTTAATATTAATCTAATATTATTTAAAGAAGAGAATAAATATTTTAATATAAATATTAAGTTTATTAAAGAGCTTAATAATATATTAAAATTTTATATTTAAGATAAAATTAGT
Source organism: Parmelia sp. 050094 (assembly GCA_018257885.1). Classification (NCBI taxonomy): domain Eukaryota; kingdom Fungi; phylum Ascomycota; class Lecanoromycetes; order Lecanorales; family Parmeliaceae; genus Parmelia; species Parmelia sp. 050094. Next base: position 107,098 of record JAEUBB010000059.1, read on the forward strand.
CTTAATATAAAACTTAATATAGCTTTAATAATTTATAACTTTAATTTTAATTAAAAGCTAGAGTTTTATATAATAATAAATTTTAACTACTTTTATTACTTCTTTATTAATTACTTAATATTTATTATATATAAGTTAATTTATTCTTAGTTTATTAAAAGTATTAATAATAATAGAGTTTAATTTATTAATTAAAATACTATTTAACTTAAATACTATATTTAGAGTAAATATATACTAGCTATCTTTATAAATATCTTATATATATTTAATATAAGCGTTAATCTCTTATCTATTAATAAACTTCTAGATACTAACTATAGAGTCGTCTTTAAAATTAATAATTATAATATTATTAAGAAAGATATTATACTTAGTAATAATAGATATTAAAACTTATTTATATTTAATTTATAAAAGTATCGCACTTTTACTATTTATAATATTCTCTTAGAATTAATCTATTAACTCTAGTATATCCGTATAGATTACTTAAACTAATAGAATATAAATAAGCTCTCTAATATAATTAAAAAAGTAGACTTTATTAAAAATATTAAAAAAAAAAAAATTTATAAATATTATATAATAGAATATTAAAAGATTATTCTATATAATAAGTTCTTAATATCTAAATTTTAGCTAAATAAATTTATTTATAGTAATCTTATAGACTCTTTTACTCTTACTAACTTTAATAGTTATTAGTATTTTATTATCTTTTAAGATAACTATATTATTTATTTTAAAGTTTATTATATTTATTTTAAAAATAATATCTTTATAATATTTTTATACTTTAAAGTCTATTTAAAATTATTAGACTTTAAGATAAGCTATATTTATATAAATAATAGAGGCGAATATATTAATAAGATATTTTTAAATTATCTAACTTAAAATAGAATTAAATAAGAATCTATAGTTATTAATAACCCTTAAATAAATAATATCGCGAAGCGCTTTAGCTAAATTATTATAATTAAGATATACTCTATCTTATTAAGTTTAAAATTATATAAATTCTTTTAATTTAAAATTATAACTATATTTAACTATTTAATTATATAATTATTAAATACTAAATTATTAAAGACGTCTTATAAAGTCTTTTATTATTATAAGTTTATTTTATTTTATTTATATATTATTAGCTCTATCGCTTTTACGTTAAAGTAAATCTAAAAGAAGCTTATAAATAAGAGTAAAAAGTATATTCTTTTAAGCTATAAAGAGAAGTTTATCTTTTATCTATATAATTTAATTAAAAAGAAGATTATTTATATAAATAATATTTATTTTATAAAAAAGTAATTATAATTTATAAATTTTAAAGAGTTAATAAAGATTTATAAACTTTTTATAAAATAATAATATCTTCTAATACTAGTATTTATTATAGAGAAAGTATATTATAAATATATAAATACTACTATTATAAATATTATATATATTTTAAAGAATATTTTATCTATTCTCTTAAATACTTCGAGAATTATAAAAGAAGTTAAAAGAGTTTAATTATTAATATTAAATAGCTCCGCTATCTCTATTTTAATTATAAATATATAAATTTTAGAAAGTAACTTAACTTCTATTATAAATATATAAATTTCTATAAATAATAAGCTATAATAATCGCTAGATATCTTATTATTATTAAAATTCTTAATAATATAAAGATTATTAATAGCTTCTACTTTAAGTCGTTTAGTAAGTACTATACTAGAATAAGTATAAGATAACTTTAAATTAAACTCTATTTATAAGATATTTAGAGATTACTCTAATTTAATAATTTTAAATTTAAGAGATTTATTATTAAATCTATTAATTAAAGTATTTATAGTCTTTATATTACTCGTAGATTATACTAATAAGTTTAATATCTTTAAGTTATTAATTTATAAATAAGTAATATCTAATTAACTATATTAAATAAATTAAGAGCTTACTATAAAAGATAAGTATAATTTACTTATAAAAAATAATACTTAGTATCTAGTATAAGTATTATTAAATACTTATATCTTAAATAATAAATAAATTTATACTTTAAAATAAGATCTTTAAAAAAAAGTTACTTATTATAAAATCTGCTAAGTTATTAAGGAATTTAAATAATAAAAGAGCTATAATTATTATAATACTTTCGCGTTAATAGTAAAGTTTATAAGTTATAAAATAATCTTTATACTAGCTATAGCTATAGATTAGAATATTAAATAAATAAATATTAAAACTATATTTCTTTATAAAGCCGTTAAAGAAGTAATTTATATATAATAATTTAATAGATTTTATAAAAATACTATTAAGATATATAAACTTAATAAAGCTCTTTATAAATTTAAATAATCTTCTAAAATCTAGTATTAATACTTCTTAGAATATTTAAAGTAATTAGATTTCTTTTCTATTAAATTTAATAAAAGTATATTTATAAATCTTAGAATAGAGACTATTATAGCGCTTTATATAAATAATATTTTAATTACCGATCTTAATAAAGCCGCTATTTAATAAATAAAGAAAGCTTTAAATTTTAAGTTTAATATATTAAATTTAGAACTATATACTTATTACTTAGATATAATAATTTAAAGAAATCGCTATAATATAATTATTTATTTAAATTAAAAGATATATATTACTTACTTTTTAAACTATTTTAATTATTAAAATCTTAATTCTATTTCGACTTTTTTAGAGACTAGTCGGAAACTTTAGCCTATAGAAGAGAAATATATAGTCTTAAAAAAGCTTTATAATAACTATTAATTAGCTATAGAATCTCTTATATATATTATATTAAAGACTTATTTAGATATTACTTATCTAGTATTCTTAATAAGTCGATACTTAGCTAACTCTATTTAAGCGTATTAAAATACGATAATTCGGATTTTCAGATACCTTTAAGATATAGTATATTATAAATTAATTTATAAAAGTACTCTTTAAGAACTTTTAAAATATATTAATTTTAATTAGATTAATAATTTAATTTAAAGGTTTATAATAAACTATATATTTAATATTAATAGTAGTGCTATTAGTTAGTAAGCGAAATACTAAGCTATTATAATACTTTTTATTTATAAGATTAAATATATTACTATAACTTAGACTATAAAGGAGGCTATTTAATTAAGAAATCTTTTAAATTATTTATTATAATTTAAAGACTCTAATCTAAAGGTTATTATTATTTTTAGTAATAATTAAGGCGTAATTACTTTAATAAAGAATATATAGTTTTATACTTATACTAAATATATTAATATCGCCTATTATTTTATATAAAAAAAGGTTAAGAATAGTATTATAAATATTTAATATATTTTAATAAATAAATAAGTAATTAATAATTTAATTAAGACTCTATATCTTAATAAATTCGTTATCTTTTAAGATATATTTAGAATTAAAGTAGCTTCTAAATATTTACTAAAAGCTTTAAATTAATTCTAATATTATACTTATATAGAGTTATTATAGTCTATTTATTAAATTTCTAGATAATCTTTATAGAGATTTTATAATTATATATAAGAGACTTAGAATTTTTTAGACTTTATATTATATTTAGAGAAATAATTCTATTAATTATAAAACTTTTAAGTAATTTATTAAATAATTTATAAAGTTATTAAGTCTTAATATTAAAGCTTAGCGTTTATTTTCTCTACTTTATTAATATTAAAACTTATTACTTTTTAGCGCTATTATTTTAATAGCTATTAAATCTTTAAAGCTCTTTTAAAGTATTTATTACTAATATATACTATTATTATATTATTATTACGTTATTATATATTAAAGTTATATACTATTAGCTACTATAGCCTATTATTAATACTTTAAATAATCTTTATAGAGAAATCTTATAATTAATTATATATAGTTTAAAGTATTTCTTTTAATTAACTTATATAAGATCTTTATATATATTCTTTAATCTTAATTTTATTAATTTTTAATATATATTTATTAAATTTAAAATAAAATTTTTAAAATATTATTTTTAGATAAAGCTTTTTTATTTTATTTACTCTAATAATATTTTTTAGCTATATTAATTCTATTTTTATAGATTTTTAGTATATATTTATTAAATATAAAAAGAATTTTTTAAAAAATCACTTTTAAATATAATTATAGTTTTTAAAAGATTATATATTATATTTACTTTAGCTACTTAGTATTTATCTATACTTTCTTCTCTTCTCTATTCTACCTCTACTCTACTCCCTTATAAAAATAGTAGAGGGTAAAGAGAATAGAGAAGAGAAAGAAAGAAGAGAAAAGAAATAAAAAAAGAGAATAAAAAAAAAAGAAAAGTTAAAATTTTTCTATCTTAATTTTTATTATTATTATTTAATTTTAGACCGCTAGTATTAAAATCTATATTTTTAAAAATAGGATTTTTAACGTAATTTTTTTATAGTATATATATTATATAAGTATATATACGAAGGAGAGTATTAAAATCTAAAAGTTATATAACTTCGTTATATAACTCCTAGATTTCCTAGATCGCACTTTACTTTATAGTATACTTAGTCTAATATAACTAAGTATTCTACCTTATATTCTGACACTAAAGTATTAATAATAGATTATAATAGCTAGTAATACGTAATTTCGATATATAACTTTAGTATAACGTAGCGTATTAGTAGTATAATAATAGTATATATTAATAATAGATACTTTAAAAGAGCTCTAAAGATTTAGTAGCTATTAAAGTAATAATAATAAAATATAATAAAATTAAGTATTAGTAAAGTAAAGAAAGTAAATATTAAAATTTAATATTAAGACTCTATAACTTTATAAATTATTTAATAGATTATTTAAAAATTTTCTAATTAATAAGATTACTTTCTTAAATATACGACTTCTTTAAAGCTAATAAAGAAGTTAAATAACTTAGAATAATATTATATAAGTATTATTCTATAAGTATATTTATAAATAATATTCTAGATTAATAAGTATTTAAAACTTTTTAAACTTATCTTTATTAAGAATCTTAATTAGTCTATTAGTAATCTATTAATTAATAGAAATATATTTTAAATTTATAATATCTTTAATAACTTTCTTTTAAATAAAGTATTATTAAATAATAATATATTTAATCTTAAAATAAAAAGTAGAGTTCTTAATAAGTATTATAGCTTTTTAATTATTATAATAGATTACTATAACTTATATATATTTAATATTAAAATTAAGTTAGTTTAAAAGATCTTATAATTATATAATCTTCTTAATAGTTTATATTTACTTAATATATTTAGCTTTATATAAGAAGAGTATTATAATAATTTATTATTTTAATAACTAGCTAATAGCTATATTATCTATATTAAAGATATATTTTAAAGTAGAATATTAAATATTTTAATTATTTACTTAATCTATATTTATATAGCTAATAAGTAGCTTTAAATTTCTTTTAAAGATTATTTATTATTCTCTTATACTATTAAGATATTAAAAGATTTGTTTAACTATCTTTTAATAAGATTTATTAAAATTAGATATATACTAAGAGACTATAGAGATAGCGTATATAATATTAAATTATATACTTAGTATCGCGTATATTAGTAATTTAACTATAGATTAATAGATAAAATAAGATTTATTTATAGCTATAAAATTATTCTTAATAATATAAAACTTATTACTTATTATTAAAATAGATATTAAGATTAAAGTTAATATATTATAATTAATAAGAAACTTTTCTATATAATTTACTTAATTAAGATAAAAGATTTAATTAATATAATCTTAACTTATAATTATTTTAAGATAATAGATATAAGAATTTAAATTAGTTATTTTAAACTTTTTATTAAGCTTTTTTTTAATATACTAAATCTTCTTTTTATTAGATTTAGCGAAGAGAATATTATTTATATAGATTATAATAATAGTCTTATTATTTATAAATATAAAGTAGTTAATAATAATAAATTTATAACTTAACTTCTTAAAAAATATAAAGAGAATATTATATTAAACTTTAAAGAATTATTTTAGATTATAAAGTACTTTTTTAAGCTTATAAATCTTTTCTTTTTAATCTTTAATCTTAAAATTAATAGATTATATTATATAGATAATCTTTTTAATATTATTATAAAAAAAGATAGTTTTAATATTTATCTATTTAAATTCTTAATTTAAAGTAATAGCTAAGATAAAAATAATCTTATAACTTATAAACTTAATTATTAAAATAAAGATTTTATTAAAATCGATTTCTTTATATTATTTAAATTTTTAAATAATTTAGTAAGCTTTATATTAAATAATCTTTTTTATAGAGCTATACTTTAGCTTATAAATTTATTTATCTTTTAAAGTATATATATTTAAAAGTAAATCTTTTAAAATTTATATTTTATTATTAATAAAAGAGACTATCTTCTCTTATATAACTATTTATTAGTATATCTTATTATATATATTTAATATAGCTTTCTTATATATATAAGACTTATAAAACTTCGATAGACTAGCTTTTATTAGTAATATTAAAAAATTTAAGATAAAATCTTTATAAGCTCTTAAGATCTTAAAAGATTTTTAAATAATTAAGTCTAAATTTAGAACGTTAGTATTTATAAAGCGAATAATAGATCTAATTAGTAAAGATACTATAAAAGATAGATTTCTATATAGAGTATTATTACTAAATATAAATAATAATAGCTTTATATTATTATATTATTTTAAGTTAGCTATAATAGCTAACGCTATCTTTTTAATAAATATATTAATAGTATTTAGAAAGTTAATACTTTTCTATTTTAATAAAGTTATATATTAGCGCTTCTTTTCTAAAACTAAGTTAGATATAGAGTTAGTATTATTATAACTAATAAACTTATTAAGTTTATATTATTTATAAGTTTTTTTAATTTAAGTATTCTTAATAGTCTTTTTATCTAGTTAAAAAGAAGTAGATTTAAAAAAGATATTATTAATTTATTTAATATTTAAGATAATACTAATTTTATTATTAGTTATAAGTATTTAATAGTTATAATCTTTATAATTTATAAGCTATTTCTTAATAATATAATTTTAATACTTCTTTTATCTAGTACTCTTTAAGACTATTTAGTAAAAGCTTATTTAACTAATTCTATATAAGTAGAATATATTAAAAAGAGAATTATAACTAGCTTTATATAGTATTATATTATATTTAGAGATTAATTAAATATTATAAAGCTTATTAATTATTTAAATAAACTCTATTTAGTATTTTTAAATTAGATTACTCTTTTTAAGTATAAAGCTAGCTTTATATTAAATAATATCTTTAAAATACTTAAATTTTCTATTTATTTAAGAATTTCTAAATATAGTATCTTTTTAAATAATATCTTTAAATAGTTAAAAGACTTCTATCTTATAATTATTAAACTTAGTATTATAATTAATATAATAATTAGTATATTAATAGTTATTATATTTTATATTATTAAGAAATATTTTAAATATAATAAGAACGTTATTATTAGATTTATTAATTAGAAGATAAATTTCTAAATATAAAATTTTATTATTAAAAAAGATAATTATAAAGATAAATCTATTATATAAAGTTTTAAATAGACTTTAAAAATTATTATAAATTAAATTATTCTTTTAGTATTTAGAAGTAATATATTATTTATATAACTTAACTTTTAAGCT
>JAEUBB010000590.1:1497-19812 GCA_018257885.1 Parmelia sp. 050094
ATCTCTTTTCGCCCCTTTTATTATATAAGAGATAATAATAGAAAATCTTATAAATCTTATTTTTAATATAAAAAAATTTAACTTTAAATATCTTAATATAGTTATTTATAAATATAATAAAATATTAATAACTAAGCTTAATTTTTTTTATCTTATTAATATTATTATAAATAAGGTCTATATAACGTCTTTTAGAATAAATATATAATATATATCTTTCTTATTAGACTTTCTTAATAATATAGAACTAGTAGAGAATCTTATTATTAATCTTCTTAATTAAATTAATACTATACTTTTTAAATTATATTATATCTTTAAAGTATCTTAAATAATAATAATAATAAGTTAAAGTCTTTAAATTTAGCTTATATCTTTTTATAAACTTAATATTACTATAGTTCGAGATTCTAAAGTTTAAGTTCTTATATATTAATATATAAGAGTTAGAGTTAAAGTTAGAATTAAAATTATAACTTAATATAGAGTTAATAATAATATTAAAAATATAGTTAATACTATAAAAGTACTTAACTAGTACTAAGAAAATAATAGAATTAGTAATAGAATTAGTAATAATTAAAGTTTATAACTTTAATATTAAAAAAGATATTAATTAGAATTTTATCTATTTTAATATTAATATTAATATTAATAATTTAAATTTATTTAATAAAAAATTCCTTTATATATAAAAAAGAAAAATATTATTATAAAAAAGCTATATAATAATTTCTTATTAGTCTATCTTAATACTATTTAATATTATCTTAATAGAGTAATTCCTATATATTAATTTACTTTAAGAGATTAAATTAATTAGTATTCTAAAGATATATAATATATTAAAAAGAATAAATTTATAATACTTATTATTAATATTTATTTTAAGCTTAATTTTATTTTTATTAATAGAAAAAAGAGCTTTCGCTAAATCTTTAATAAAATAAAGATTATTATTAATTATAAGTAAAGTATATATCTTAAAAAGTAAATAATTAAAAATATTATAAATAAAGATATATATATTAAGTTTCTATTATATTAATATTTTATTTATAGTAATAACTATTATCTCTTTTTTAAAGACTAAGATATAGTATTTAGATTATAAATCTTTATATAATATTATATATAACTTATTATTAGAGCTAGTACTGAAACTAGCGGATTTAGTATTATAATAGATTAAGAAAGTTTTATATTTAAAATAAAACTTTTAAAACTTCTTTTTATAATAATTCTTATACTAATTATAATTTAAAGCTTAATTATTATATTAATATTTATAATTATAATTATTTCTATTATTATAATTATAATTTAAGCTATAACTTTATTTATAATAATCTAATTTATTACTTTTTTCTTCTTTATATTTATACTAAGTATAATAGAGTCGCTTATAACTTTAATAAAACTTAATTATCTTATAAATAAAGATACTATCTAATTTATTAGTTACGCTATTTTAAAAATTAATAGTAATAAAGAATACTATAAGTCTCTTTATAATAAAAAAGACTTTATTATAAACTATAACTATTTTAAGAAATAATTTAATATAATTAATAGAAGAATTAATAATTATTTAAAAAAAATATTAAATTATATATTCTAATAAGTAGATTATTTATTTATTAATATTATAAGTCTTATAATTTTAAATATAGTATAAGAAATAGTTCTTATAAATTTTATTTAAGCTAATATAAAAAATAAAAATAAAAAAGTTTTTAAAAAGATATAACTTTTTATAAATATTATAAATTTTATTATAAAGTTCTTTAAATTTTTTAATATATTTAGTAAGATTCTTATAATTACTAAGTCTTAAAGCGTAAAGATATTAATAATAATTATTAATAAAATCTACCTTAGGGGGACTACGTGATTTGGGAATGTCACGTGAATGTCACGTGACTTAACATTCGAATCGAATGATCCATTGACTTAACATTGACTTAATATTGATATTAAGTTCGTATTAACTTAGAATTTCTTATAATAGTCTATTAATAATCTATTAATAGAATATTCCGAAAATAAATAATAATATTCCTGCTAGCGCGTAAAATTCGCTTAGCTTATAACTCGTAATATATTAACGCCACGTATTTTATTTTAGTTTATTTCGATTTTTTTCGAAAAGTTTATCTAGAGAGACTCTTATATATCTACCCTATAGGCCTAAGACTTATAAAAAAAATATAAGTTTTTTATTTTAGCGTACTTTATACTAATTTAGGAATCGGTAGTTAATTACTTACTAACTTATTACTAATTAAAATTAATACAAGTAACTTTTTAATTGCCTCTCTTTCAACTATCCATTAAAAGTCCATTGAAGGTCCATTGATAGTCTATTCTAATAAATATAATAATACGTCCTATTAAAATAAACTCTCTAATACGAGGTACTATAAATCCTAATTAATTTAGTATATATAGTCTATTAATAGTCTATTATAATAAATATAATAATACGTACTATTTTGGTTAATTTTCTAATACGAGGTACTTTAAATCCTGACGTATCCGGTGTGTAGTTCTTATTATGCAGTCCACACTATCGAAATTAATTTTCTATTAATAGACTATAGATAGAAAATTCCCAACTAGCCTAGCTCCCGTAAGGTAATTTCTTTAACTTATATTCTAATTTAATAATATCTTAAAGGAAAATAATATTCTTAATATACTTATAATTATTATAGTAGTTAACTTTAAGAGTATTTTAAATTATATTATAATATATTAAATATTTATTTTTCTATTTTTTATATTTAATATTATACTCTTTAATAGTTTTTATTATAAAGATAATAATTATTAAGCTCAAGTTTAAATTTATATTACTTAATTACTAACGATAGCTTGATCTATAATTATCTAAATAATATAATTTAAAAAGACGACTTAGCTCTTTATAATATACTTTTAAAAAAATATATTAATAAGATATTTTTTAATAACTCGCTTTTAAGCTTAATACTCTTTTAAGAATTTAAGCTTCTTAATATAGATTAATAAATTAAAGATCTTTATTATAATTATTTTAAAATCTATAGCGAGACTTTATCTTAAAATTAAAGAGTTTAATATTATTATAAAGATTAAGATCTAATTCGTTAGTTAAGAATTTTAATATAGATAAGAGATTATCTTTATTTTTAAATTTAAATTAATACTTTTTTTAGCTTTTAATTAATAGCTTTTAATTTTTATAATTAAGATTATTATATTCTTTATTATTAAAATATTTTAGCTTAAAGTTATATTTTAAAAAGTTATATTTAAAGAGTTAATAGTTTTAGCGCTTAGTCTTCTAATTTTTATAAAAGATATAATAGATTATATTAATCTTTAAATAATTAATAATAATTTAAAATTACTACTTTAAAGTTAAAAGATACTTAAAGTTAAAATATATATTAAGAAAAGTATAAGAATTATATAATAATATTAATATAAGTTTAGTAAATCTTTTAAAAAATATAAAGTCTTAAAGAGTAAGTTAAGATATATATATTAACTTTAAAGCTTAATTACTATTAATAGATACGTTTAATATTAGTTTTATTAAAAATATATAAATATTCTATTTAGCTAGACTTTTAAGATAGTTTAATAGATCTTAAATTCTTCTTATTATAACTTTTTTAAAAAATAATAAAATTTATTAGAATTAGATCTATATTTTACTTATTATTAATATTAAAGTATTATAATAATAATAATAGCGGGTCGTAAGTTATAAGTTACTTATAATAGTAAAAGAATATAGTATACTACTAAAAAAGAGCGATATATAGTAATATTATATTTAATAATACTTATAAGAATATTAAAGCTTATAGATAGCTAATAATAACGTTTAATAAAAGTAAAGAACTTTAAGTAGCGTCTTATAATTAATTAATTCTTTAACTATTAAGATATATTAGAAGTAGTTTATAATTTAAGTAATTCTTTAATAGCTAAAGTATATTAAAATTAGTTTATAATTTAAGTAATTTAAGTAGTTCTTTAACTATTAAGATATATTAAAAGTAATTTAAATAATATAAAGGCCTTATTTAAAGTTTATATAAACGACTTAATACTTATAAAGGTATTAAATTAAGTAGAAATTAATAGTTTAAAGTCTTTTAATTTTATAATTATTATAATAAGTAAAGTTTACTTTTTATAAAATTATAATAATATAAGTAGACGTCTACTTAGCGTAATTTATAAATAGAATAATATCGCTTATTAGTTAATATTAGCGCGCGATTTATTTTAAATATTTTTTATAACTAATAGTATATAGTTTTAGCGTTTAGCTAAATTTTAAAATTAAATCTATTTTTATATTATTCTTTTAATTAAAATTTTTTAGGCGGCTAGTATAAGATACTTCTTATTATAGTATAAAGTTACTATTTATAATATATATATATTTCGCGATTATATAATAGGCGTACTAAGGCTTTTAGTCTAATTAAAATATCTTAGTTAAGCTAATAGATAGCTTAAAGAATATAATATTACTAAAAGATATTCTATAATTTAGGCTTATAATCTATTAAAAGTAGATAGTAGAATACTTAATTAATTATAGTTCTAAATATAGCGGAGCTATATATAAAATATATATTAAGCCTAAGCGCCGAGTTACTACTATAAAATAAACTTAGATATTTCGTACTCTTATATTTTAATACTTTTTAGCTTTAATAATTATTAATAAAAAGATTTTTATTTATAATAAGTTCTTAAACTCTATTAATAAGTATTAAAGTTCTAAGTTAGAGACTTAATTTAATAAGGAAACTCTATATATATAGTACTTTTATTATAATTACTTAAATATCTAGAATCTTAAAAAACTAACTAAGATATATATTAAAATAAATCTTATTATTTCTTTTTTAAATAATATTTATAAATCTTACTTTATAGTAAGTTTAAAAGTTAAGCTATATAAATAATATATTACTTCTAAATATTAAAAGAATAATCTAATTTATAATAATTTATAAAGTTCTTTTAAAATCTTTTATAATAATTTTATCTTTATAATTATTTTTCTTAATAATAAAATTTTATATTTAGATATTTATCTTTTAATTAATAAGTCTAATAAGAATATTCTTATTATATTTAAGATATTTCTTAATAATATAGAATATAGTAGTTATTAATATACTTATTTTTATACTAATTATAGTACTAAATTTAATAATTATAAGATAGAAGCCTTTTAATTATTTAAAGATATTATTTAAAAAGATATTATACTTAGAAATCTTTAAATAAATAAGAAATTAAAATATTTAAATAATATAATTTAATATAAAGCTAGTACTATACTTAAAAAGAGTAGCTTATCTTAAAAATATTAGATAAATTTATTTAAATAATTAATAAGCTTTATAATATCTAACTAATTTTAGAGTATAATATTATATTATATAAAGCTAGCTATAGTTCTTCTTTTAATATATTCTACTTATATAGAATTAGCTAAATAGACTTTTACTAAATAATCTTAAAGAGTACTAAATAGAAAAAGTATTAAGATTGTACTATTAAGAAATAGCTTATAAATTATAAAGATTAATTCTATAAAATATTTATAACTAATATAGAGATTAGTATTATTTTTAATATAAAATAGATTAATAATATTTCTTTTAAGTCTATATTTTTTAAACTAGATAGCGATACTACTAAAAATATTTAAATTAAAAAGACTTATTATTAAAATACGAGGGTACGAAATATCTAAGTTCATTTTACGGTAGTAACCCGGCGCTTAGTTTTAGTATATATTTTATATATAGCTTTACTATACTTAGAACTATAATTAATTAAGTATTCTATTATAATATTATCTACTTTTAAAAGATTATAAGCCCGGATTATAGAATATCTCTTAATAATATTATATTTTTTAAGCTATTTACTAGCTTAGTTAAGATATTCTAATTAAACTAAAAGCTCTAGTATATCTATTATATAGTCGCGAAATATATATACTATAAATAATTAACTTTATATTATAATAAGAAGTATTCTATATTAGTTACCTAGAAAATTTTAATTAAAAGAATAATATTAAAATAGATTTAATTTTAAAATTTAATAAAATATTAGAACTATATACTATTAGTTATAAAAAATATTTAAAATAAATTATATACTAATTAATATATATAAAAACTTAAGTGCTAAGGCTGCTAAAAAACCTTGATTTTATATATATAGCTAATTATAAATTCTATATTACTACGCTTTTAAGTAAGGCGTACTTACTCAGCTTACTAGGCCTCTTAGGCCCTCTTATTAATATTTTTCGTATAATATTCTTATATCTATAATAACTTTTATCTCTTAGTAGATAATTAACTAAAACTTTTATAAATTATAGATCTATATAAGCGCTTTTTAATTAATTAATAAGCACTATATTTAGCCTTATATTAATAGATTATAATAAATTTAAAAGTTAGACTCTACTTAGTTAATCGCTTACTTACTATTTTAATATAAATAAATTCTTATTTTATATTTCTTTACTTATAATTCTTCTTCTTTTAGTACCTTTTTATAAATATCTACGCGCTAGATACTCCTCGCTATAATATTATAAAACGTCTTAAATATAGTTATTAACTTTTAGCTCTATTTAAAGATCTTAGCTAACGCGTTTAGATAATTCTTAAGTAAATTTATCTCTATAGATAATTAAGATAAATAACTAATTACTTCTACTCTTAATCGCTAAGAAAGGCCTTTAAAAAGATCTTAAATAAATTTATTATTATTAAATTTATCTTTATATTCCTCTTAATTTAGTATTAAAGTCTTTTTAAATATATTCTTATTAACGACTTTACTATATACTCTATTAATACTTAACCTCTCTTTAGAGATCTTTAAACGCGATATAATAAATACTATCTTTTAAAATATAGATTTTTTTAATAGCTTATTATCTCTTATATTACTTATAGCTACTTAGCTTTTAGTAAGGCTTAAAAATTATATTATAAGATATCTATATTTAGAAGAACCGAAGTAGTATTACTTAAGTCTAAAAAACTAAATATATTCGCATTATAATATAGTCTTATAGAAAGATAAGACCTTAAAGTACCTAATATTATAATAAAAGTAAGACGAAAGTCAAAATAGCTAAAATAGTAATTTATAAAAAAAAAAAATATATAATTAAAGATTATAATAGAACTAAAATTAAAATAAATAAATTTATTAACTTTTATAAAAAAGCTATTAATAAAATCCTCTACTTTATAATTCTAAAAATTATTAATCTTACTTTTAATTATAAAGAATATCGCTATTATAGTATCTAATATAATAATATAATTTTTATAGTTTTATAGTAGATTACTATTAATTATTTCGTTACTTTATATATATATAAGGTATAGAGCGTAATAACTACTTATATATTAACCTTAGCGCTAAATAAGAATAAAAAGAAAGTATTTAACTAAATCTATATTATAGATAGTACTTAGAAATAGATTATATATTAATTTATTTTTCTTTTAATTATTCTTTTAATACTAACTCTCTTAATTACGACTTTTATAAGTCTATTAATAAGAGCCTTTATTATAAAATTATTAATTATTTATATTTTATTAATTCTTATATTACTGCGCTTAAATTAATAAATAAAAGATTAATAAATAAAGAAACTCTTTAAGATTATAAACTACTTTATAAAAATCTTTATAATTATAATTTTTATATTTATAATTATTCTACTTTTAATAAGATAATTATTATTTAGAAAGACGATATAAATAATTCTTTAAATATATTTAAGATTAAAGATATATTAATTAAAGCTTATAGTAGTTAAAGATATAGCGTACTTTATTAATATTTTATTTATATATTATTATAATATCCTCTTATCTTTCTCTATAGCGAACTATTCTAATATAGTAAAATATTAAATATTAATATTTCTCTAAGTAATAATCTTTTTATTAAATAAGAGCCTAATTAGCTATCTTTATAAGAGAATAAATATATACTTACTAATTATAATAGCTTTATATAAGTAATTCTTATTTTCTTTTATAAATAAGTAGTTTTTTTTAATTATAAGAGATCTTTAACGCTATATAGATATTTAATATAAACTTATTTAAATAAATTTAATCGCCTTCTTTACTATAATAGACTATTATAGTATTTCGTCTATAATATATATATTACTATTAAAAGTAATAAACTAAATTAATTTAGAAAGAATTAATTTATTACCTTACCGGGGCTAGGCTAAACGGGTATACTAAGTAATTTTGAATTAATATTACATAGATAGGCCATTTTATGTAATGGGCTGAACAGCATAATAGCGACTACGCGCCGCATTCTCTAGAATATAAAGTACCTCGTAATAGATAGTATTAAACAGTTAGCTAAAATAGTACGTATTATATCATTAACTGAAAATCTATTATAACAGATTATTAATAGATCGTTAATGGACTTTCAATGGCCTATCAATGGAATCTCAATGGATACTCGAAAGAAAGACATTTAGATAGAGTTTTGATTAGTAATAAATTAGTCAGCAATTAATACCCCATTCCTAGACTACTAAAAAAGTACGCTATAATAAAAAACTTATAATTTTTTATAAGTCGTATAGGCCTATAGGCTATATATAAGAGTCTTACTAGATAAACTTTTCGAAAAAAATCCAAAAATTCAGAAATAAAATACGTAGCGTTAATATATTACGAGTTATAAGCTAAGCGAATATTACGCGCTAGCAGGAACATTATTATTTATTTTCGGAATAGTCTATAAATAGATTATTAATAGACTATTATAAGGAATTTTAAGTTAATACGAACTTAACATCAATGTTAAGTCAATGTTAAGTCAATGGATCATTCGATTCGAATGTTAAGTCACGTGACATTCACGTGACATTCCCAAATCACGTAGTCCCCCTAAGGTATTTATATTAATATATACTAGGCCGTCTTTAATACTTAGACTAAGAAAGCGATTATTAATAATTAAATTAATAAATAATAAATTATTCTATCTTTCTTTTTTTAAGATCTACGCGCTATAAAATAATTTTATTAAGATATTATAGCGCTATCTATTAAGTTTAGTTAATTAGATCTCTTTATTATCTTTATTTATAACTTAAATTAAAAAGAGATTAGTAAAAATCTTCTATTTAATAAATAATCTATTAATTAATTAGACTTAATTATTAGAGTATTTAGACTAAAGCTCAATACTCTTAAAAAGAATCTTTTAAAGAGAATAGTATTTAATATACTCTTATTCTTTCTTCTCTACTTCTTCTCTTAATAATAACTTTATTCTATAGTAAATTAAGTATTTTCTCTCTTCTATAATCGAGTTAAGATTTATAAGCCTTATATATAAAGATCTATTAGTAAGACGGCCCTATAGATATTTTTAGTATAATTTAGCTCTATTATCCGCGATATATAAGAAATATAATTATAAAGTATAGTTTTTAGTTATTTAATAATTTAGTAATAATCTTTATAGTTTAATAATTATCTTTTTTAGCGATTTTAAATTTATTTAGAGCTATTAAAAATTTCTACTTCTCTAATATCTAGAATTATAATTACTTAAAATTTAATTCTAGCTCTATACTAATTTAATTATACTAAGGCGAGTTTTAATATATATTTATATTATAAAGTTTTAGAAATAAGATCTTTTATATACTTATATTCTTCTTATACTAAATTTTAAGAATTATTTCTTTAGCGTTATTAAGGTAGATATCGCTATTAATATTAAGATCTTTAATAAATATTTATATTTTAAGCTCTATACAATTATAACTAGATATATAATTTATAAAAATTATAATTAATATATTATTAACTAAATAGGCCCTATTTTAGTCTATTAAAACTCTAAAAAGAAAGAATATAATAAGCGATTCTTTAAAAAGTTTTATAATTATATAGTCTTTAAACTAAACTTTAGCTACTTTAAGTACCGTTATTATAAACCTATTATAGCTCTAAAGGATAATAATAAATAAAATTATTAAGTAGTATTCTTTAATCTTTATCTATTAGCTAAATATAATATATATATTAATATTAAGATCTATACTAATATTAAGGCGTATAAATATATCTTTAAGTATATTTATAAGAGTAGCGATCGGGCTAGCCTTTATATAGTATATAAGAACGATATAGAGAATAATCTAATAGATAAGATTAAAGAATATTAAAATATATACTAAATAAGATCTATAGAGATCTAGAAATAGATTTTTAGCTTTAATTTATATATATATTACTCTTCTATTAACTGGCTATCTATCTATCTTTCTAGCTAATAGAGCGTTTAATTTAATAATAATAGCGACCTTATTAGCTTACTTAAATAGAAGGCTAATTACCGTACTAAGTTAATAGAGTTCTTCGATCTTAATTAAAAATATTAGTATAAGGTCTTAGATAATCTTTTTTATATTAATATAGTACTAAACTATATCTAGTAAAAGAAAAAGAATAATTATAAGATTTAGAAACTATATAAAAAGAATAGAGATATTATTAATTATATATACTATATCTATTCTAATATAGAGAAGTTATTCTATTTATATTATCTTTTACTAAACGTATTAAGTTCTATATTCTATAAGGACTTATAAATATTTAAGAGTAAACTTAATCCTAGCTTTTATAGCGCCTATATTATAAGAGAATTACTTTATAATAACGCTAAATAGAATAAAGCCCTAGGCGAAGTAGTTATCTAATAAAGTAGATTTATTTTATAAGCTCTCTTTATAATAATTTTACTAAATTACGAACTAGATAGTTCTATTAATCTACCTTACCGGTACTAGGCTAACCGGGAATATTAAATAATAACTAATTAATAATATATAGATAGGTTATTTTGTTTAATAAACTAAATAGTATAATAGCGACTACGCGCCGCTTTATAGTATATTAATTATTATACAAAATAAGCTCTTAATACTAATAATATTAAGCGCGTAACTGTATATTTACCTGAACTACTAATTATAATATACTAATTATTTAGGTAAATAATTAAAAATATTTTATTAATATTTTATTAACTTATAATTAGTTCTTTATTAAAGTATTATTATCTCTTTATCTTCTTATTTTTATTACTTAATTAAGTCTTTACTATTTAATATTAATTTTTAGTTAACTTCTTATTACTTATTTCTACGTTACTATAACTTTTATTTATATATATTTCTATTATAGTATTATATTCCTAGCTATTATATTCGTTACTTACTTATAAAAGTAAGATAAATATTATATTAAATATTTATATTAATATAAGAAAAGAAGAAAGTTATTATATAATATTAACTTAAAAATCTTATACTTAAACTTATACTTAAATACTCGAAAATAAGGCTATCTTAAAGTTAAACTTAATATTATAATTTTATATATTATTATTCTTACGCTTAACTTATTACTATTTATATTAGTAGTACTAGTATATTTATTCTTTTAAGATCTATTAATAACTTATAAGCGAGCGAGAAGCGAGTATTATAATAATAATAATAATTAATATATAGAAATTTCTTCTTATTATTTATAATTAAGTAACTTTAAATTATTATTAAATTAAGATAGATTTCTTTTAGACTATTAATTAATTAACGCGTACTTATCTTATCTTAAGTAATATTATAAGTCGTATTTTTAACTTAATTTAAGAGGAGTAATTTTTAGTTTTAAGCGATAATAAGATATACTACTAGTATATATTATCTTAAGTATCGCGTAATTAGAATTAAGAATTTTAAATTATTTTTAATAAGAAGGTTATATACTATTACTAAAAGTATAGATCTAGTATTAAGAATCTAGTATTAAAGATTAATTAATAGATAAAATATTATTATTATTATTATTATTTATTTTAATATAATATCTTTTTAGTAATTATAATATTATTATTAGCTAGATTCTTCTTATAATAGATAATAAAGTTTTATACTTATATATATAAGAGATTATCTATTAAAACTAAAAGTATCTTTTAAAACTAATTCTATATTAGCTATATTATCTTAAATAGTCTTTTAGTATTTTTATTTTATATTCTTATCTTTATAGATATTATAATTATTATCTATCCTCTAAATCTTATCTTATCGTATTATTAATTATAGTTATTATACTATTATTATTAATATTATAATTTAAAGTGTACTCTTTTTATACTATTAATATTAATATAATAGAAGTAATACTAATAATTAATAATTCTAATATTAAATCTTTAATTCTATTTTTTTTACTTTATTAAAATATTCTAAAGATAGATTATTATCTATTAATCGAGAATATAATAATTAAATTAGTAAAGCTCGTAAAGATAGTTTAAAAGATTAATCTTTAAGTAGTAATATACTATTATTTAAATTATTAAGATTATTAGCTAATTAAATTATTTAAAATAAATTAATAAATACTTATTATTATAATTTTTAAGATTATTAAAGAATTTATTAAACTATTTCCCTTAATTAGAAAAAGTATCTATATACCTTTCTTTTATAAAAATTAATATACTTAATATTATATACTATCTATATTACTATCTATATTATTATATTTAATATTAGCTCTTATAGACTAAAACTATATTTATAGATCTTATATTATACTTAAAAATAACTCTTTTAATTTATATATCTTAAAAATATTTCTAGCTACTAATTTTTATTCTCTTTTTATTAGAATCTATTATTTAATTAGAATTATTCTTTAATTTACTTAAATAGTATAAATATTTAATTAGTTAAAAGATATTAATTTTAAATTAAGAGAATTAGCTACTTACTTTTACTTTTTTACTTACTTATCTCTATTACGCTAATAAGTAATTCGCTTTAATTAGCTAGCTTTCTTATTATCTTATCTTATAAAGTTATTTAGATTATAATATAGATATATAGCTATTTAATAGAGTATTAAATAGATTTATTATTAAAGTATTTTAATTAACTTTTTAAGATTTCGCTAAATTTAAAAAGTATATATAAAAGATTTAAAGAGTATTTTATAAATTTATAATATTTTAGAGTTAAAATTAGTACTAAAGCTATACTTTAATTTTTAATTTATTAAATTTTATTTATCTTTCTTTATTATTTATTATCTTTATATTTATTATTTTCTATATATCTAAATAGCGATTTAGTATTTACTTTATTTTATAAAAAGTCTATTCTTATAGAGTATTAAATCTCTACTAATTATAATTATAAAAATAGTTAAACTAGTAATTTCTATCTTAATAGTAAGTATAAAAATTATAGAGTAGATTTAATATTTAGCTAGCTATATAAACTAAATATTATAATTTTAATAAAGTAGTAGAATTAATTCTTTATAAGATATTTAAAAGAATTTATTAAGCTACTTAATAAGTCTAATATATAAAATATAGTGCTTTTTATAGTTAATATTTAGAAGTTTAATAATATCTATTCTTTTAAATAGTCGAAGATATAAAGCGTTTATAATAATATTTAATTAAGATTTTAATAATTCTTTTATTAAAGTAATATAAGTAAAAAGTTTATTTCAACTAAATAAAAGCTAATATAAAAATACTCTATTTAATTAAGTAAGACTTTAATTTTTAACGCTAATAAAATTATTAATCTTAAAAATAATTTAATATTTAGACTCTTTATATTAACTTATTAGTAATATATTTATAGTATATTAACGTCTTAAGATTATTAAAAGTCTTAATATTATAAATATTAAAAGATATTAGAAAGAGTAATAATGAATATATTTATTTATAAAGCTTAACTTTTAATACTATTATAACTTTAAGTCTTAAAAGAAGAAGATATTAGCTTTATTATAATTAAAATAATATACTTATTCTAGCTATATTCTAAATAGCTTCTTTATATTAAATAGTTTTATCGATTATTAAAGCTCTCTAATATAAGCTTAATTAATATAGTTTATAATAGCGATAGCTTTATATAGCTTATTACTAATTATTTTTAATTTAGAATTACTTTTCTATTTATACTTTCTTTTTAAATATAATAATAGTTTTTCTAGTAGTATAAAATATTAAGTATAAATTATTTAAAGTTTTATTATTAAACTTAGCTTATTATATTATAATAAGTTAATAAGTATAAATTAAAGGGTTTAATAGATACTTTTCTTAAGAAATAATACTTTTATAATATTATAATAATTTATATAAAGTATTAATACCTTAAAGTTTTTAAAGATAAGATAAATAAAGTTAGCGATATTTAAAAAATAAAAGTTAAAATTAGAATTAGAAATAATAGTTAAATTAAAATATAAATTTTATTAATTAATATTTATCTTTCTTTATAAATATAATAAGATTATTTAAAGTAGTATATTTTTAAACTATCTTTATAAAGTATAATCTAATATATATATTTAATTTTTTTATAAACGCTTTATAAATAGCTATCTTCTTTAAAATATTATTATCTATAGTAAAAGACTTTATAAGCTTTTTATACTTTAATTACTTTATCTTTTATACTTTTTATTCTTTATAAATATTTATTTTATTTTAGTTATTATTAAATTCTTCTTATAAGTAATTAAATATTATTTCTCTTAATAAAATAGATTACACTTTATACTTAAATTAAAAAGATATAGTAAAAGTAATATATTAAAAAAATCTTTAAAATAATTTTTAAAATTAATATAAAAGAATAAATATATTTTTTTAATCTTTATTTAATATATTATAAATAAGAATAATAGTATTACTATAAGCTATATATATATAATACTAAATAATAGAGTTAATAGCGTTATAATCTAAAATTAAAGAAATAATATTTTTAATAATTTTAAAATAAAGTAATATAATCTATTAAGATTATAGTTATATTTTAAGAAAAAGTAAAGTAATAATAGAGATATAAGTATATTCTTATATATAATAGCTCGTAAGATAATAAGTAGATAATTATAATCTATTCTATTTTAATAAAAAGAAAAAGTATTATAACTTATTAATATAAAATATTACTTCTTATAAGATTAAGATTATAGTAATTAATAAATATTATACTTACTTAACTAACTTAGTAAACTCTAAATATATAGCGTTAATAGAATTATTATAAATAATATTTAAAGTTAATAAAATTATTATTAAAGAACTTAGCTATAAACTTATTCTTAAAGCCTTTAAATAATTAATAGAATTAAATAATAAAACTACTTTCTTTCTCTTCTTTAGAACTTTAAAATAAAATTATTTATTAAGCTTAATATTAAAAGTAAGATCGAGCTTAAGCTTTTTAAAAATTAAGTATTTATTATAGTTATAATTTATTAAAAATAATTTAAATTTTATATTTTAAAGTTACTATTTTATATTATTTATATAGATTATTATATATATATAGAGTAGATATTATACTTTATTAATCTCTACTATTAAATTCTTATTAAATTTAATTAGTATAGATTTAATAATTTTAATAATATCTAAAAAGTCGTTATTATATAGCTTAAGTATTAATAATAAAATATTTACTCTCTATTTTCTTTTTTACTAATTTAATTTTATTAAAGTAATATATATCTCTAATATTAATTAATATATATTACGATAAAGACTAAATATATTAATAAATATTAAAATAGATATACTAAAATATAGAGATTTAGAAAAAAAGAGAAGATATTAATAATTATAAATTATTAGCTTTAATTCGCTATAATATAAAAAGAAGAGTTATAAAGTATTAATAATTTTAGTTATAATATTATAAATATTTCTAATAATAAATTAATTTTAATAAATTATTAGCTTATATTTTAGTAGTATATTTAACCTCTTATATTAATAATTATAATATATACTTCTTTCTAATAACTCTATCTAGCTTTAGAATATATAGATAAAGTTATTCTTAATAAAAAATAATTCTATAATAATAGATCTTAATAATATTAAAAATATAACTTAATTTAAATTAAAGTATAAAATAAAATAGAGAGAATTAATAATTAATTTTATTATATTTAAAAAAAGAGCGCTTAATATATAATCTTTATCTATAGTAAAAATATAATCGAGATAATATTTAGACTTAATAAAAAAAATATAATAATAATCTTTATTATTATAATAAAAGTAAACTAAATTAAATAAAAATACTATATTAATATTATTATAATTTAATATATACTCTTTAAAGTAAGCTTTTATTAATATTATTTAAGCTATAGAGTAGTATAATTCTATTAGCTTATTAATAAAATAGATTATATTAATATAAAGCTTTTTATAAAATAATATAAAAAAAAGAATACTTTTAAATAAAAAAATTAAATTAAAAAATAAAATATCTTTTTTTTTAATTTATTTTTTAGCTTTTAACTTTTTTTTAGAGTCTTTAATAAATAGCTTTTAAATCGCTATATTAACTTTTTACTAATATAATTTAAATAAAAATATTTAAGCCTTAATATAGTTCTTAATAGTAAATATTATTCTTAATAAATTTTTTAATATATTTAAATTCTCTAAAAGATTAAAGACTTTTAATAAATTTTAATAAAATTATTAATTTAATTTTAAGACTTAATATTATAATTTAAATATTATTATAAAGATCTTTAATTCTAATTTAGCTTTCTTATATAAAATTTTCTTATTAAGATTAAAAGTAGATAATTATCTTAATAATAAAAGTATACTCTTAGCTTACTTTTATATATTAAACTTTAATACTAACTTATTTAAATTATTATTTAAATTATTATTAAAGTCTTATATTAATAGTTCTAATAATACGAGCGTAGAAGATAGATTTAATATTAAAAAAAAAGATTATTTATATTATTTAATTTCTACTCTTATTTTAATATAATATTAATATTATTATCTAGTACTACGTTTTCTATTACTTATAAAAGATTATTAGTTATTATAATAGTATTCTATATCCTAAAAAATAATTAGTAATAAATCTAAATCTAATAATATCGATTTTTATATTTAAACTATTAAATATAATAGTCTTAAGTATAATAAAATACTTATTAATATTATTTTTTTATAAATATTATAAAGATACTATTTTATTTATTTTCTTTTATTTTTTTTACTCTATTTTTACTTTTACTATTAGTCTTCATTTTTTATTAGTATACTTATTATAAAAAATATAAGATTTAAGATAAGATTAATAAGAATATTAAACTCGCTAATAATATTTCTTCTAATTAGTAGTATATTAGAATAAACGTATATTTCGCGATATTATAAAAATAGTTAAAATAGCGAAGATAATTAAGATTACTATTATATTAATTAGAAACTCTTAAAAAATAGTTAAAAAACTTATAATTTAAGTAATTAATAATAAGTAGCTTTATTTATTATTATAAAGTTAATAAAGATATATACTAATAATAAAGATATATATTAATAATATATTTAAGAGAAGTAAAGAATCTTTTAATTATTTATATTAAAAAGTATTTCTTTCTAATATTTAAATTCTAGCTAAATTTAATAGATTTATTTAATTCTAATATTTCTTTTTATTATAAAAAACTAATTTTAATAACTCTTTTTATTATAAAAATACTTTCTCTAATATAGAGAAATTTATTTTAAAATTAAAAATTTTATTAATTACTCTTTTAATATTTTTAAACTACTTTAATTATTATATCTTATTAATTATTTATAGATCTCCTCTAATCTACTTAGATTATATAGATAGTTTATTAATTTAAAGAAAGTTATTTACTATTACTAAAGATTAGATTAAATAATCCGCTCTTAATCGCTCTTTATTAACGTACTCCGCTTATAGTCTTCTCTATAAAAGTAGATAAGTAACTCGATCTAGCTTATAAATTAATATCTAATTATAAAGTACTATCTAGATTAGAATATAGATATATAGCTATTTAATAAAATTAAAAGTAATATTATTATTAAAATATTCTCTAACTTTAAAGATATATAAAAATCGCTAAGTTAAAAATTAATAATCTTCTAAAATTAGAAAATTAAAAAATCAATTATTATTATAACTTTATAATAATAGTTTATTATAATTTAAAACTTTTAAATATATTATTATATATATTAAATAAACTATATTAAGAATTTCCTAAAGTTCTAATAATAGAATATTAAAGAATAATAAAATTAATAATATTTTATTAATTTTAATATTTTTATTTT